>PISW01006827.1:65021-101607 GCA_004023785.1 Mungos mungo
ATTCCACCTCTATACTACAAAATACTTGAGGTCCATGCAAAAAAGTAGCTACCTTTTATATAGGAAATGGATGATTAAGTCTTTGGTGTTGTAAAAGCAACTTCATTTAAACATAACCACCCCCACCACCAAAAAAAAAAAAGTAAAAAATAAAGTAACGAAAATAATAAGGGAAAAACCCAAGACACACTTTCTAGGGGAAAACAAAACAAAACAAAACAAAACAAAAAAAAGAAACAGCATGTAATTTCTGTCCTTGACGGAATGTATTAATAAGCAAACACCACCAACAAGCAAAACAAGTACTACAATGTAAAAATATTTAAAAAAAGAAAACCCTCTCACATGCATAAATGAAAGATCGCACACAAAGAACTCACATTTTTTCAAGCTTCAATAGTAAATATTCTGCTACTATGTATTAAATACTGCATGGTTTGCCCAAGCTAAGATGAAACCACATCATAAATCAATAAGCATTTTGCATTTTCTTTCATTTCTACTCAAAGTCATGCCTACTGCCCCTCTAAACATTTCATTAAATCCAATTATACAGCTAACACTCTCAAAATAAACATAGATTGTATTGCAGTTTCACTTAACCGTATATAAAATGCTGTGTTGTGACAGGTATCAACTATCCATTAGATACTGAATCAATTTTTCTTAAGCACTACTAACTGCTTGCTTTTCTTGAAGCTAGATCATTCTGAAATTTTCCTGTTAGACCTATGAGTGCAAACATATAGTATCTGTCCTTCTCTGCCTGACTTATTTCGCATAGCATTACACCCTCAAGGTCCACCCACTTTCCTACAAATGGCCATATTTCATTCCTTCTCATTGCCATGTAGTACTCCATTGTGTATATATACCACATCTTCTTGATCCACCCATCAGGTGATGGGCAGTAAAGTTGCAGGATACAAAATCAATGTACAGAAATCAGTTGCATTCCTATACACCAAAAATGAAGCAGCTGAAAGGGAAATCAAGAAACTGATTCCATTCACGATTGCACGAAAAACTATCAAATGCCTAGGAGTAAACCTAACCAAGGATGTAAAAGACCTATATGATGAAAACTATAGAAGACTTATGAAAGAGATTGAAGAAGACACCAAGAAGTGGAAAAACATTACCTGTTCATGGATCAGAAGAATAAACATTGTGAAAATGGCATTACTACCCAAAGCAATCTACACATTCAATGCAATCCCCATCAAAATTGCACCAGCGTTTTTCTCAAAGCTAGAACAAACTATCCTCAAATTCGTATGGAACCACAAAAGACCCCGAATAGCCAAAGTTATATTGAAGAAGAAAACCGAAACGGGAGGCATCACAATCCCAGACTTTAGCCTCTACTACAAAGCTGTCATCATCAAGACAGTATGGTATTGGCACAAAAACAGACACATAGACCAATGGAATAGAATAGAGTACCCAGAGCTGGGCCCACAAATGTATGGCCAATTAACTTTTGACAAAGCAGGAAAGAGTATGCGATGGACAAAAGACTGCCTCTTTAGCAGGTGGTGCTGGGAGAACTGGACAGCAACATGCAGAAGAATGAAACTAGATCACTTTCTTACACCATACACAAAAATCAAGTCAAAATGGCTGAAGGACCTGAATGTGAGACAGGAAACCATCAAAACCCTAGAGGAGAAAGTAGGAAAAAATCTCCTAGACCTCCACCACAGCAATCTCCTACTCGACACATCCCCAAAGGCAAAGGAAATGAAAGCAATACTGAACTCTTGGGACTTCATCAAGATAAAAAGCTTCTGCACTGCAAAGGAAACAATCAAGAAAACTAATAGGCAACTGACGGAATGGGAAAAGATAGTTGCAAATGACATACCAGATAAAGGACTAGTATCTAAAATCTACAAGGAACTCACCAAACTTCACACCCAGAAAACAACCCAGTGAAGAAATGGGCAGAAGACATGAACAGACACTTCTCCAAAGAGGACATCCAGATGGCCTACAGGCACATGAAACGATGCTCAACATCACTCATCATCAGGGAAACACAAATCAAAACCACACTGAGATACCACCTCACACCAGTTAGAGTGGCTAAAATGAACAAATCAAGAGACTATAGATGCTGGCGAGGGTGTGGAGAGACGGGCACCCTCCTACACTGTTGTTGGGAATGTAAACTGGTGCAGCCGCTTTGGAAAACAGTGTGGAGGTTCCTCAAAAAACTATCCATAGAACTCCCTTATGACCCAGCCATAGCACTGCTAGGAATTTACCCAAGGGATACAGAAGTGCTGATGCATAGGAGCACATGTACCCCAATGTTCATAGCAGCAATGTCAACAATGATAAAAAAATTTTAATGTCTCATCCTAAAGTGCCCTCCTTACACCAAAGTCTACTCTGTTATGTTATTTTTATATCTGCTTAAAATTAAATTAGGATGTGACAAAAGCACTACTCATCTTATGTAAAAGGCCAATTCCTTTTTTTAATCAATTCTCCAATAATCAGTTCCCTGTGGCGTACATGCAATTTCTGCTGAAATGACTACCTGCTCTACACATTTTTAAATGTTACATTAATTCATACGAATATGACATTCCAGTCATTCCATATTCTGATAGAATTTCTTCTAAGGCACAGGAATTTGGCATCTTGTGCTCTTGAAAGACTGTAGAAGATCTACTTGTGTAGAGTAGGTGTGCTGCTTTAACCTAATTCAGTGAAATTAGATCAGAAGTAAGTCATGGATAGAGGCAAATAAAATTTTTTAAAGTTGTTTTAATATCAAATATATGGCGGTGTCTGGGTGGCTCAGTCAGTTAAGTCAGTGACTTCAGCTCAGGTCATGATCTCACAGCTCCTGAGTTCAAGCCCTGTGTCGGGCTCTGTGCTGACAGCTCAGAGCCTGGAGCTTGCTTTGGATTCTAGTCCCCCTCTCTCTCTGACCCTCCCCTGCTCATGCTCTTTCTCTCTGTCTTTCATAATTAAATAAATGTTAAGAAAGATTTTTTAAATTAAAAAAATCAAATATATGAATTGAATAACAAAGAAGTATGACTAAAAATATAACATCCAGAAATGTCTCATTATTTGATAGTCAAACATCATAAAAACAAACTAGTGTCTATTTACAAATAAATATGTTTAATTGATTTTGATTGAACTATAAGAAATCTTCATATGTTTTTTTCTGGTCCTTTCCCACATATCTGCCTTTTTTGTAACACCTTATTTTAGCATTTTCTTCTCATAAGTGTCAAATGTATGCCACAGAAGGCAAGTCTCACACTTTCTGAGTTTGGAACAACTAGGTGTGGCCTTTTAAAGATAACTCATCAGCAGAGGCTCATATCCAGACTCTTGTGCCATGGTGTATGCCCATGTCAGGTAGTGCTGTACTAAGGAAAGGACTATATGGGCTATTGTTTTATTTTTTTTAATGGTCACACTTGTGTATATCAAATTCACTCTTTTACTTCTCTGGTAAATCTTAATGGAATAAACTGTGTCAGTTCTTCCCAAATGTCACTGTGTATCACTCCTTATAAATTTCCTAGCTCCATAACATTCCTCGAGAGAGGTTTTGTTCGTTACTCTTATTTATATCTAGAATGCTTATTATATCAGCTTTTTTGTAAATCAAGTATAAACCCTCTTAAAATCATGAGATATTTAATTAAAAATCAGCTGTTTCCTGTTACTAATGAAGTGAGCACATTGAGTTTGAATTGAAATTCAGCTTCTGATCTCCTCTATGTATGGCTCCAGATGTTTTTGTTTTATCTAGGAGGTTATTTTGACAGCTACTACTAAATGATAAATCACTCGTATTATAGCTGAAATGCATCTTGAAATTGAAATGTGGCAAACTTTGAGAATTAGTGTCAGTTAGCAGGTCAATATTGGCTTTTTTTTTTTTGATGATCACTTAGTATTAGTATGTGTAAAACACTAACAGAATCTGTGACAGCATTATATAGCATGCTGCACAAGAATCTATTTTGCTACTGTCATCCAGATAAGGAGAAAAAGTTTTACTACTATGAAACCTCAACTTATTGTATTCTGGGTAGAAAAATTGATACATATTAATACTATCTTCTTTTTGTTAGCCTAGTTATTGTTTAGATTTTTGAGCTGCTGTGTAAATATTTCGTGATAGGCCTTGTAAACCAGCACATTTAATGACAGGTGTGAGCAAATATGTTTGGTTTTTTTTATGAAGGCATTAATAAGGCAAAAAAGAAGGGAGGTTTTTCAGAAACCATTTTTCTAAATGGTAAATGGTAATTGCTTTTTACCATTTGTTACTGTGTTTATGGACCTTTTTTTATAAGACACTATTTTATTTTGCCATTGCTTTCATATTTGTAATGTTCACCATTTATATTGCATCATTTAAGCTTTAGCTACGTTACATAAAATTCAATACTGATAAAATGACTGTCTTCCATTCGATGCTGAAGATCTGTGTATACAGAATATGTATACAGAAGATGAGATATATTGGAAAACTGAACAACTATCTTATTGGTTTTATCAAATATCTATGCTCAGATGCCATAAAGGTATCTGAGCAATTCTCCAGGGTGACAGACTACTTAAGAGTTCCCCAAAATTCAACCTTGGTTTTCTTCTGATCCTAGGAAACATTCATGTGAATTCCACAGGCTCTTTGGCAAAATATCTGGTTGCCCTTTAATAAAGTTTGACTCTCTAGGTCATCTAACACAGACTTTTATTCTTCTCTTACCTTAACATACCTTTATGTTTGGTTCTGAGGTATTATCCAGAAAATTCCAGTGACTCACCATAATACCTCTACAGAGAAAGAATAAATATTTTAAATACTTTAGACACAAGGCTTAAAAGGGGTATATTTTCCTCCTGACAATGCTCAACTTTGACTAGAATGAATTAGTACTTTAGACTAGATATATCAGTCCAACAACGATAATACACTCTCCTTTATGTGTGAAGTTGATACAGTTGACTCACAAACATGGATGTTAGGTGTTTCTTAAGCATGGATTATGGATTTGGACATCCACACTTTCTTTCCTGATTCTTCTTTTGGGACAAAAGGTTAATTACCATGAGATAGGTTGATAGAGACTCAGCTCATAAGCCATGGTTATCGAAAAGAGCAAGGTTAGACATCAGAAGTAGAATTGCTTTTTGAAAATCACTTACAAGTACAATTTTTATCCACAGAATCAAATATGGATGGTATGGATTCTTTTGATTGTCAACAATTAAGTAGATATCGATTTCACCAAACACGTGGTTAAATTGATACTCAGAACTATCCTGTCTTCATGCAGTATACAAAGTTTCAAGATTAACCTAAAGAGGGGAAATTATAAGTGTACAAGGCTATCATTACCTTAGATGATAACCAGACACTACTTCCTCCTTGTTGTGGTAAACCATAGGGCTCTCAAACATACCATAATGTACAAAAAGCAAAAGTAATGTGGATAACTATATACATCATGGTTTATGAAATTAGTTTTATTAGTCTTCAAGGTCTTTAGTGCTGTGGGAAGATCAGACACTATAGTGAAAATCTTGAAAGATCTTTGAAAACTGACATTTTAACTATAAAAATTTTAAGAAATTTAAAAATTTACCAATAATAAATTATGCCTCTTACATCAGATTATTTAGATTCCTGAAAATAGGGGCACCTGGGTGGCTCAGTCATGATCTCACAGATGTGGGTTCAAGCCCCGCGTCAGACTCTGTGCTGATATCTAGCTCAGAGCCTGAAGCCTGTCTTCAGATACTGTGTCTTCCTATCTCTCTGACCCTCCCCTGCTCATGCCATGTCTCTCTCTCTCAAAAAATGAATGAATGAATGAGTGAATAAATAAATAAATACATACATACATACATAAACAAACAAACAAATAAATAAAAACATTAGATTCCTAAAAATAGGAGTCCAGGATATTTAAGCACATATTAGGATTTTTCTCATAAGAACTAACTTGTTTTCTTTTTCTCAAAGGAGGTAACTATTACTGTTTAGCAATGGCACAACAGTTTTATTCAGCTTGAAAGGTCCTTGCTGGTTTTACATAAATGAAGATGCTTGTGATTCCAGTTTATCTCTGAAACTATTCAACATGGAGTTATTTCAATTGTGTTTATCATCAAAGCTTTGTTTACTGAAGCATCTATTCAATCTATATTACGTTTATTTTTTTTTAGAAAGGAACCTGTGTATGATTTAAATGCAATAATGTAAATTTTGTCTTTTCGTTCAATTGGTCAGTTTAACATGTGAGCTAATTCCTAATCGGTAAAGTAACCTGACCATATTTGATGCTTTTCTATGCTCAATTCAGCTTGGCTTTTTGTCTTTTAAGGAAAAAGTGCTGTAGTGTTAGAGACTAGAAACATGTATGGTTTCTCTGTTCTATCACATATTAAGTTAAAGTACACCTTCTTTGTTAAAAACGTACTTGCTAACATTAGTATAAATAAAATAATTTTGATTCATCAATTGTTACTGAGTTTTTATTTTCAAGTTTCGAACTGCAGTCATTGAATTAGAGACATAGTGCAAATAAAAATTCAGGAACTAGGTTGGTGATTGCAAAGCTTCTTCTGGTTTGGTTATTTCCAAACAAATATGAACATACATCGTATTTCAGGCCACTATTATTGTCTTCAGTTGTTCTAGAGTCATACTAGATTGCCTTTTTCTGGCTGCGTGTGCTTAGTGAACTTGTTTTTAGGAGGAAACGCTATACTGGGAGGTAGAAAGAATGCGGTGAAGCAAAAACTGGAAAATTATTTCTGAACATCTATTATTTCTAAGAAGTTTATTCTTGATAACTACCTGCAGTGGAGAACAAAAAAAAAATGGAAAGGGCAACTAACTATTTTGGCCCAAAGAAATTACTGTACATCCAAATATTCATTGTAGCCTAATGAAAAACCAACACCAGAATTTTTAAAAGCCTAATGAAAAACCAAAACTGAAACCCTGGCCCTGCCCTAGTTTATCTAAAATGTTTTCACTTTCTTTTTGTTTCCACTAAAATTCTTGAGCCAATCCAAATTTCTGTTCAATAAAGAACCTCTCAGTTATACTTACATATTGGCACTCTGCTCCTCACCCTATCTCATAAAAGGTGTGTTGTATTTCACAGCTGGTTTACCATAGAAGTAGGTCTTCTATTTTGGAACCATATTGCTTACTTCCAGATATTTTCCTTCAGCATCTTTGCATATTGAAGTTTTAAGAGTCCTGAGAAAACTATAAGCTCTTTCTCTGCTCCAGAGAAGGAAGATCTCTAAGAGTTTTTCGTTGGCTAAGCAGGACTGTTCTGGTAGTAGGAACTCTCCGCATCATAACGTAATAAGAAGGGTACCAAATAGTCAATCACACGATATTCAGGGTGCCAAATCTGTCTGTAGTTTAATCTCATCTGGTAGCAGTTATCCACACTGACTTGACATTGTTGGGGCAATTTGATTTTGAGCCTTGTGGACTGCTGGGATTTCTTGGGAAGTAGAAGCAACTATAGGCATCTCCTGGTTATTTGAAACTCACCTCATTGGCCCATCTGGGGAGAATTGGATAGGAAAATACTGGGATTGAAGCCCACCCTGCACCTTAATGTTCCCTGGGATAAAATTGCTTGCCATTTCAATGCAAATGCTTGACCACCCTTCCACAACCTCCTCCTCACTACTACATCCCTCCTTTAGTAGCATAAGAATCTTAGCATAGAGAAAAGAGTTGGTACAAGATAGAGATCCTTCATTGCAGGGCAGTGGTTTTCTTGTATATCAAGTCTGAACTTTTAAAAAATTTCACAAGATTTAATTCTCTCTGGAATAATATGTGCATCTAAATTATGAGATATAAAAAGAAAGGTATGAAGGTATTTAGCTGTCATTGGGAGGGATGGAAATAATTTCATATTTTAAATGCCTAGATGTTGATGATAATTCTAAAACACAACTCGTTAATAGTTTAAAGTCCCTTCTCTTGACCTTACAAAATCCATGTGAGATTTTTCCCCTTTTATGCCTTATCTCAGTTACATTGTGATTTTTCTCTACAGTTTCTAGTTTTAAATTAACAGTAATAGAACTGAGAACACAGACATAGGACCCTGTTTAAATTCCTGAAATCCCAGAGAAATACAGGAGACAGAAATTTCAGGATGGCAAATGCACTGATTTAGCACTAGTAAAGGTGTCTAGAATATCTGGGCATATTTATTTAAATTTTTGGAATTGATTTATGCTTCATCAAAAACTTCCCTTACCTCATTTATATCAGAGAGCTTTGGTGGCTAGTATGCACTAAAATAAATGCAAATGCAGTTAAACTCAACCAATTAACTTTTTAGGCCATGTCATGATAACTCATTATGCTATGATGGGGAGGAATGTTTCTTCATATTTGGATGACATTTTTCTTTGAAGAAGAAGGTTAAATACATAATACTATCAGTAAAATTTATGATAAAAATATTCAATAGGTAGCAATAAACATATAACGGGAACCCATTTGAGAGATTAATCTGAGAACACTGTGGGATGGATTGAATGGAGATAGTACAGGAAGAGAGATAGTTAAATGACATAAAATAACACGTCTATGTTTACCTCTACATATTTTTAACTTAAAAGCAATACTCCTTGTAATTAGGAATAGTAAACTTGCTATCAGTTTTTACTGATGTTTAAAATCTTTATTAATTATGAAAATGTGAATTATTCTGCGGGTTGATCAATATGAAGAAAGGTTTAATATATGGATGTAAGCTTCTATGAACATCAATAAAATCATTTGCCATAGAAAGCTTTATTTGAAATAAATCTTTCAATTGAGGACTCAGTTAACTTAATTATTTCACCTTTACTAATACAGGCAATCTTTCAATACTAAATGTCATAGCAAGGATCATCTTTTATTTATGAATTATGGTTCCAGCTTTCCCTCATCTCCTTTCCTACCATTCAAAGTTTCACTTTCTTGCTATTTTAGATGAAGGCTGTTCTACCACTTTGTGAAGACATGCTCACACTGAACTCTCACTCATCCTCTGCCACCTAAACTTCCTTGTCCAAGCTTCTACACCATTCACAGTCCCATGAAACTGCTTGCTCTCATCACTCAGTAGACTGAAATGATGATGAAATTATTCCATATCTTGCTACTATGGATACACTGGTTGTTATATCATTTGGATCTATTATGGAATTCATAATGAGGTCATTTTTTACCCATGAACAATACTGTTAGATTTGATAGGTAGCTGGAAGTTTTAATTTTTTTTAATTTTTAAAATGTTTTTATTTACTTCTGAGAGAGAGGAAGAGAGACAGCGTGAGCAGGGAAGGGTCAGAGAGAGAAGGAGTCACAGGATCTGAACACAGGTGACAGGCTCTGAGCTAGCAGTCAGCACAGAACCGGAAGCGGAGCTTGAACTCAGGAACCGTGAAATCATGACCTGAGCCAAAGTTGGACACTTAACTGACTGAGCCACCCAGGCGCCCCTGTAGCTGGAAGTTTTAAATTAGTGATGGTTCTCTCTATAGATCAGCTATTCCATTAGTTGAATTGTATTCCTTGTTGGTTTAAGAAACCATTACAAATGACAAGACTAATATAAAAATGCAGTTTTTATTCTGGACAACCAAATCATCATTAAAATTCTTGAATACATTCCACTTGGAAATCAGAGGTTGCTTACCAGTTTTACCACATAATTAAACTTTAAAAAAGAGGAAGATAAAGTATGTAAATAAGTTCCCCAATGACTAAAATTATTATTTTTTTGTTTAACAGTCACCATGCTGTACATTACCTCCTAGAACTTATTTATCTTCTAACTGGAAGGTTGTTTTAATATAGTTTTTAAATTTAAATCCACATTAGTTAACATATAGTGTAAAAATGATTTCAGGAATAGAATTTAGTGATTCATGATTCATCACTTACATATAACACCATGTGCTCATCCCAACTGGAAGTTTTTACTCTCTAAACTCCTCACCCATTTTGTCTACCCCCACTTCTGTCTCCATCTCTGGCAACCACCAATCTGTTCTCTGAACTATTGGTTGGATTTTTTAAAGATTCCACATCTACGTAAGATCATACAGTATTTTTCTTTTTCTGTCGAACTTATATTATTTAACAAAATGCCCTCAAGGGCCATCCAAGTTGTTGTAAATGATAGGATTTCCTCTTTTTTTTATGTCTTAATAATACTCATATTATTCATATATGGAATTCATAATGAGGTTATTTTTACCCATGGACAATACTGTTAGATTTTACAGGTAGCTGGAAATTTTAAATCAGTGATGGTTCTATCTATAGATCAGTTATTCCATTAGTTTAATTTATATATATAATTATAAATATAATAATATTTATACATAAGAATAAACATAATAAATAATATTATATTAATTATATAATGTTATATAATACTATATAATATATAATTCCATTAGTATTAGTATAATATAATATATAATTCCATTAGTTTAATTATGTATATTCATATATATATAGGAATCACTTTTCAAGATAGCGATTTCATTTCTTTTGGATAAATCCCCAGTAGTGGAATTTTTGGATCATATGGTAATTCTACATTTCATTTATTGAGGAACTTCTATTCTCATTTCCATATTAGCCCACCAATAGTGCACAAGGGTTCCCTTTCCTCCACATCCTCCCCAGCGTCCATTATTTCTTATCTTTTTGATAATAGCTACCCTAAAATATATGGCATGATAGCTCATTATTATTTTATTTTGCATTTTTCTGATGATTAATGATGTTGGAAATACATGTACCTGTTGGCCATTAATATACCTTCTTTATAAAACTGTCTATTCAGATCCTCTGTCCATTTTTTTAAAATGTTTTTTTTTTTTTTTGAGAGACAGAGAGAGAGAGGCAGTGTGAGCAGGGAGGGTCAGAGAGAGGGGGAGACACAGAATCTGAAGCATGCTCCAAGCTCTGAGCTAGCCGTCAGCACAGAGGCCGTCACAGAGCTCAAACCCACAAACCATGAGATCATGACCTGAGCCAAAGCTGGATGCTTAACTGACTGAGCCACACAGGTGCCCCTCCTCTGTCCATTTTTTAATTGGATTGTTTGTTTCCTACTATTGAGTTGTGTGAGTTTTTTATATACTTCGGATACTAATCCCTTATCATATATATGTTTCACAAATATTTCCTACCATTCTGTAGGTTTCCTTTTCATTTTGGGGATGGTTTCCTTTCCATACAAAAGCTTCTTACTTTGATGTAGTTCCACCTGCACATTTTTGCTTTTGGTGTCAAATCTGAAAATAATTTCTAAAACCAAAGTCAAGGAGCTTACTCCATATGTTTTTTAGAAATATTATGGTTTCAGGTCTCATGTTAAAGTCTTTTATTGATTTTGAGTTGAATTTTGTGTGTGGTGTAAAATAATGATCTAATTTCATTCTTTTACATGTGACTGTCCAGTTTTCGTAACACTACTTATTGTTGAAACAATCCTTTCTTTTCCCCACTATATATAAATTGACTTCTTTGTTTTAAATTAACTGATTATACATATATAAATTGATCATACATAGGTATGCATTTATTTCTGGGCTACCTATTCTGTTCCATTAATCAATATGTTTGTTTATATGCCAATACTAGACTGTTTTGATTACTAAAATTATTTTAAACATTTAAATGTTGGAGGGGGTTATTTGAGGTAGAAATCAATCACATATATACCCTATATGCTGTACTTTCACAACTTCTGAAGCCTGATTTATATTTTCTTTAGGATTCAAAATCACAACTTCACAAGTGCCCTTCTCCATTGTGGTGAAGAGCACTGGGTGTTATATGGAAACCAATTTGACAATAAACTATATTTTTATTTTTTATTATTTTTAATAGTTTATTGTCAAATTGGTTTCCATACAACATCCAGTGCTCTTTCCCACAAGTGCCCTCCTCCATCACCACCACCTATTTTCCCCCCTCCCCCTTGAACCCTCAGTTCATTTTCAGCATTCAATAGTCTCTCAAGTTTTGCATCCCTCTCTCTCCCCAACTCTCTTTTCCTCTTCCCCTCTCCCTGGTCCTCCATTAGGTTTCTCCTGTTTTCCTGTTAGACCTATGAGGGCAAACATGGTTTCTGTCCTTCTCTGCCTAACTTATTTTGCTTAGCATGACACCCTCAAGGTCCATCCACTTTCCTGCAAATGGCCATATTTCATTCTCTCTAATTGCCATGTACTACTCCATTGTGTATATATACCACATCTTCTTGATCCACTCATCAGGTGATGGAGATTTAGGCTTTTTCCATGTTTTGGCTATTGTTGACATTGCTGCTATGAACATGGGGGTACATGTGCTCCTATGCATCAGCATTTCTGTATCTCTTGGGTAAATCCCTCGCAGTGCTATTGCTGGGTTATAAGGGAGTTCTATGGATAGTTTTTTGAGGAACCTCCACACTGTTTTCCAGAGCGGCTGCACCAGTTTACATTCCCACCAACAGTGTAGGAGGGTGCCTGTCTCCCCACACCCTCACCAGCATCTATAGTCTCTTGATTTGTTCATTTTAGCCACTCTGACTGGCGTGAGGTGGTATCTCAGTGTGGTTTTGATTTGTGTTTCCCTGATGATGAGCGATGTTGAGCATCGTTTCATGTGCCTGTAGGCCATCTGGATGTCCTCTTTGGAGAAGTGTCTGTTCATGTCTTCTGCCCATTTCTTCACTGAGTTATTTGTTTTGTGGGTGTGAAGTTTAGTGAATTCCTTGTATTTTTTGGATACTAGCCATTTATCCGATATGAGAATAAACTATTAAAAAATAAAAAAGACAAAACCATAACTTCAAATTTTATTTATAGATATATTGGGAAGTCTACTATTCAGCCTTCCTATCTCCTACTTTTTAATCCAGCAGACAACTTTAACTTTTGTTATTGTGATTACTTTTAATAATGTCCATTCTCCCCAACCTACTTGGATACTAATCAATCTCCTATCATATTGAGAATTATCTGATGTGGATCTATAACTCTCTGTAATATCTATTCATGCAAAGACTCAGGTTCCCCAAAAATAGACCATTTATGCATTCATGTATTAATTCTTTCATACAGCTAATATTTATTGAGCACTATGCTGTACATTCAGATGTGCTGATGGATATGACAGAAATGGATTCTATTTTCAGAGACCTTACAGTACTTACAGATAATTGTGTTATTTTGTGTAATATCATGGAGGGTGTCAAAGTTTCTGTGGGAGTACAGAATGACAAAACTTAACTAAGATCTGGTGGTAAAGGAATACTTCCTAGAGAAAATCACATCTCACTTGAAATTTGAAGGATGAGCATAGTCAGGGGAACTGATGTTAAGCTACCCTCAAGCAAAGATACAATATATTTCAGAAAAAAACACACCCTTATTTCCTAAAATCTTTTTTTTCTTTAGTACCTTGATACTCCAGGAAGAAATTAATCTAACGTTTCTTCTTATCTTCCCTGATATTCCTTCTCTGTGATCCACTATTCCTCAAAAACTAGAAGTGGCCCCAAATACGAGGTGTTCACGCCAAGATCTATAGGACTTGAGATGTTTTGAAGACCCTATACATGTCCAGTGCCTCAGGAGCTCAAAAATCTCAACAGGGCTAAGCCACCTGTCCATAGTTTTTAAGATATCTGCAACTATGAGAAAGGAAAAAAAATTATTCTCTTGGTCATTGACAGTGGCCAGTTTTATCTTGAGTGAGCAAAACCGTATAGATATTTGTGTAGCCATTTGACAAATTGTGTTTACATACACCATTACATTTAATGTTAATGACTTAGCATTTTTCTGAAACAGAATATTTTCTTATATTTTCTTCAGTGTACATCCTTGATACTTTTCAGAACTCTTTCTGACAGATGTGGCATGAGTGACGTGGGACTCACAGATAGGTATTCAAGCTGGTTAAATGTTAGTAAGAATAAAACTTTAGGTTGGAGTCTAGAGGAATATATTCTCTGATTTTAGCCCAAGGACTTGGTGAATAATGTTTTAGGTTCTCAGACAAATTTAATTCTAGAATTACAATCTTCTGAAGAACATGAATAGCCAGAAATCAGAGAGACAGATAATTCAAAACCATTGCCAAGGAAACAAAATATTGTCTTACTGGAACACAAATATTTTGGACTTATACTTCTAAGTGTCTTCTGGACATATCTATATTTCAGGGTATGAAATATACTCAAAAGAAAAATTTTAATCTTTACTTTCAAACGTGTTCCCTTTGGTACACTCTTTTTTAAAGTTAAGGCATAACCATTATGCATCTCTCAAACTACAAACCTCAGAGACATCCTGAATCTTTCCTTTATTATCAACATCTAATCAGCCATCCAATATAGTCAGTTCTTTTTTTTAATAGTTTATTGTCAAATTGGTTTCCGTATAACACCCATTGTTCTTCCCCACAAGTCAGTTCTAACTGAGAAATATCTTTCAAAATTAATTTCCTTCAAAATTGTTACTGTGTGAGTTCAAACTTGACTAGTCTTTCAGGTATTAGTATTTCTCACTCCTTTACATTATAAACCTAGAGACATCTTTCCAGGATTTTATTTGGGCCATGTTATTTATTATTAGCCTTAATGCTTCAGTGCACCTTCTCTAATTGTGGATGACAAAAAAAAAATTCTGTTAAGCATGAAAAAAAAAATAAAACATTAGGTCCTTAAAAAAAAAAGAATCTCACTTCTTCCTCATCAATTCTATTACATTTCCTCAAGTACCAAACATGCACTCAACAACTTAAAAAAGACATAATATTTAATGCCTCCATTTTCTTATATCTCATGCTCTCTTTGACTAAAACAATCAGCAGCTATGTTGAGCTACAAAATTTGGAGGGCCCAGTGGAAAAAAAAAATGTATGATTTCTTGTTCAAAAAGCTGGAAAGAAGTACTATTAAATGTACATACAAAGGCTTTTTTCCTTTATTCCATAGTTTCATCTTTATTCTGACATGATGTTTTCTTATTTTCTATTTAATATCATTCTATAAAAATTAAAATTATTAGCATACATTTTAGTCAGTTTTTTTTATGTGCTTTATCAATTTTAAATGCAAGCACACATTTGTCATTACTTCTTTCCGCAGCTGGTAAACTTTCACTTCATCTTTTGAAATTCACAACAATTATTTTCTTCTCTGTGAATTCTTCCCAAAGCCTCTTTTTTTTTCTCATAGCCCTTTGCACTTGTCCTTGTCAAAGTACACAGATTTTGGAAGCAGATAAATAAGTTTGAATCCTACTTTATCTCTGTGACATTAAAAATCTACTTAATCATGCTAAACCTTAATTTCGTTGTCTGAAATGTAGATAATAGTACCCTCTTCATAGGATTGGGATAAGGTTTGAAAGTATTTAACTAATTTGAACAGTGCCTAGCACATTAGAAGTTTCCAATAAATTGTAGCTTTTATTGCCATCATTAGCAGGGGACAGTATACTATACTTTTTTGACATTTATCTCCCACTAAACTAGAGATGATCTATATTCCGTAACTCCCCCAATATCTACCATAGATCTCAGCATATTCAATAAAAATTTGCTGAATGAAAGAACTCATGCTTTTATTAAAGACTTAGCACTGCTCCTGACACACAGTGCTCATTCTTTTCATGTTTATTGCATTACATGTGAAAGAATGATTGAATGTTTTAACCATCTTGATACACAATCCAGTTTAAGCTGATACTGACTGCTACAGATACATGATAAACTCCAGTTGAATCTACTTCTGCTCAAAACAAATTTTCTAGAACTCATACAAATATTTATTCATTTACTTATTAAATTTAGCTAAAATCAGAATTCCCAGATGCAGCTAAAATTAGGAAGCAAGGGATGTATTTGGACAGACTTAGATGTAAAAAAAAAAAAATTCTTTCGGGGCGCCTGGGTGGCTCTATCAGTTAAAACGTCTGATTTCTTTGGCTCAGGTCATGATCTCGCAGTTCGTGGGTTCGAGCCCCGCATCGGGTTCTGTGCTGACAGCTCAGAGCCTGGAGCCTGTTTCGAATTCTGTGTCTCCCTCTCTCTCTGCCCCTCCCTTGTTCGCACTGTCTCTCTCTGTCTCAAAAATAAATAAACATTAATTTTTTTAAATTTCGTTCAGACCCTAATTTTTAAAAAGAAGATATTGGGCTACCTGGGTGGCTCTTTCAGTTAAGCATCCGACTCTTGATTTCTGCTCAGGTCATGATCTCAGGCTTCATGAGTTCCAGCCCTCCATGAGCTGGCACTGACAGTGCCAAAGGAGCCTATTTGAGATTCTTTCTCTCCTTCTTTCTCTGCTCCATCCCTGCTTGTGCAAGCCCTCTCACGCCAAGATTCTTTTAAATACCATAGCACAAAATATGTCCTATGGGAGGCTTATGTTATACTCCTCTTGTTGAGGCTAGCTGTGGAACATTGAATTCCACAGCCAAACAAACAAACAAAAAAGAAAGTATAAACCATCCTTCTAAATTTAAAGTTGTCAGTGTTCCTGTTATGCTCATGTAGTAAAAGAAAATGTTAATGGAATGGCATCTAATGTTCTGTCACAGTGCAGGCATTTTTTCAACTTGCCCAGAATGTCAGTTCAGGCCCATCTGTTTCATTTACCTTCTGTATACTGCTGGCATGAAGTCATGGGCATAAGTCTATCAATTCTCATAGTGCTGATTGATAAAAGTAGTAGTACTATTTCCTCTTATGACTAAACTCCCGATTTATGCTACCATAGTCTAAGGATTAAAAGTAAAGTTTTATGGCAGACTTTTCACAGAGAACTTTGTGAACCAACTGCCTACCTTTCCTTTAACGTCCCATAACTGTAATCTTATTATTTCCCCTCGAAACTTGCTTTAATTTATCTAAACTGCATTGATATTAAGTTGATAAGTGTGTCATTGGTTTATAATATACCCTTCCATGAATTTTAAACATCAAACTACTGGAAACTGGCATTTAGGGAATTAATAAGCTTTACAGAAGAAAACTGGTGTTAAGTTCTTACTACTAATAAATATTGACAGGGCAGGATATGGAACACAAATATTTCTGCTTTGCCTAATCATATGGCTTATAACTAATGTTCTGTTTCTCCGAGTTTGTTCATGTTTTCATAATGAGCAAACTAGGATTATTACTGAGCCACCACTGGTTCCTAAATATGAACTTCAAATTAACTAATCATAACACATACATTGCCATTGTGTAACTCCCATGTGAATCAGGCCACCAGAAAACATGATGAATAACACTTCCATTTTAAGGATGCCAAAGAACTCCACAACAGTAATGTTTCTCAGTTGGATTTTCTTTCAAGGCAAATGTTCCCCTATATCTTGAGGGAGTCTCTAGTGATGGATACAGAAAAAAGTAAAGTGCATATATATGACTGTAGTGCAGAATTATCGTTTGTAGAGGCCATAGACACTAAAGCAACATTCGTGTCATAAAAGTATAACTTCAATGGCCATCTGAACAGAATTTTTTGTTATACAACTTAATGTTTAAAATATTTATTTTTAGCATGATCTGTCTCACAATGTTTAATTATAAATTGCAGCAATGGATTGCTATTCAATACATTTAGATTTACTTTTCTATAGAAGAGGAGTTTCTTCATAAAACAATAGTCTTTAGTGAAAAACTTAAGGCAAAGTACATTATTTTTAGCCACAAATAAGTGATTCCATTTTGAAAATTAAAATGGCTCCAGTTATATTCAGATTAAAAGCCATAAGCTTCTACTTAATATTAGTTTTCTCTAACTAAAAGGCTAAAAGTCATCAGCATTATTATCATCAGTACACACTTATTAAACCTACATTATCTAAAATAATTACTAAAGGAAATTTTGGTTGATAATTGGTGTAAAACACGTATGGCAGCTAATAAGAGTACACCTCCAATTACATAGTCTAGTTTGACTGCATGGTCTATAATGATATATATCAAAGTGTTATTATGATTTTATGCCAACAATCCTCAAATGTATGGAAGTGAACTAATGCCATACTAAATGTGTAAATACAGCAATGTTTTTAAAAATAGCTGCTGAAGTGGATGTACCTCAAGGGTGTCATGCTAAGCAAAATAAGTCAGAAGAAGGACAGATACCATATGTTTTCACTCATAGGTCTAACAAGAGAAACCTAACAGAGGATCATGGGGAAGGGAAAGGAAGGGGAAAGAATTAGGGAGAGAGAGGGAGGCAAATCATAAGAGACTGTTGAATACTGAAAACAAATTGAGGGCTAAAATGGGAGGGGGGAAAAGGGAAGGAGGGTGATGGTCATGGAGGAGGGCACTTGTAAGGAAGAGCACTTGGTGTTATATGGAAACCAACTTGACAATAAACTATAAATAAAAAAGAAAAGAAAAAAATAGCTGCTTTAAGATGTTTTAAGATACCACCATGAAACATAGTGAGAAATTATGGCTAAAACATCAGTTGTCTGATAAAGACCCACATCAACATGTATGTGCACATATCTCTATACAGACAATACAGATGCTTCTAAAGAAGAGAAAAGTTGATTTGCTTAAATGTATAAAAATGCACATGTGTATCTGTATTTATGAAAAATCTTATGATTGTAGTTATAGAATATTAAAACATATACTAGTAAGTATTCTTTTTTGGATTAAAAATCATTTGCATTCATCACAAGATATATTTAAATGTGCTTACATGGAATTTGCAAGTGTAGTGACTGCTAAATTTGAAAGTCTAACTTTTGAAAGAAATCATATAAGTAATTAAACTAGTATAGATTAATGTCTATATTGTGTTGTGAAAAGAAAGACCTCTCTAAGCATAACACCTAAGACAGAAACCATTAAGGAAAAGACTGAGGGATTTGAATCTTGGTAATCAACCATATCTGCATATGAAGCATACTATAAGATGAAAGTTAAAGGAAAACAAGAGGCAATATATTTGCATTACTGACAAGGGACTAGCAACTTTATTATAAAAGAGTTATTCCCAATTAATAAGAAAAAGCCAAATGAAATATAGATCAATCACTTTATTAAACAATTCAAATTTGGGGGTGTCTGGGAGGCTCAGTTGTTGGTTCAGCATCAGACTCTTGATTTCAGCTCCGGTATCGTGGGATCATGCCCAAACAGCCCTCCATGCTGAGCATGAAACCTGCTTGGGATTCTGTCTCTCTAATGAGCCCTTCTCCCCTGCTCATGCTCTCTCTCCAAAGAGAAAAAATTTTTAAATATTAAAAATTCAAATTTGAAGCATACTTAATCTTACTTGCAATAAAATGCAAATTGAAATGAAACATTTTCTTTTATATATATTAGCAGAAAATAAAAATAATTCTGCTTAGTGTTTATGAATATAGGTAGAAAAATTGACACACACATGACAGTAGATATTGTTTACTGTTAAACCTTTTGGAGTACAATTTACCAATATGTTTCAAAAACTTAATAATGATCATATTTTTGACTTAGTAATTATCTTTTATGAATTTATTTTATAAAATCCTTCCCTTAAGTATATAAAATGGATATAAAATATTATTCACACTAGCATTTTTTGTATCAAGGGAAAATAAAATAAACTTTAAATGCTTAACAATAGATATTAGTCAAATAAATAAATAAGCACCTCCATATAGGGGACTTTTCTGCAACCATGGATATCTTGTGTACATAATGGTCTAAAGAAAATATTCACAATTGGGACACCTGGGTGGCTCAGTCAGTTGAGCATTCAACTCTTGGTTCGGGCTTGGGTCATGATCTCAGTGTTCAAGAGTTTGAGGCCCACTTCAAGAAGATGCTGACAGCACAGAGCTTGCTTGGGATTCTTTCTGTCTCTCTGTCCCTCCCACCTCTCATGTTTTCTCTCTCTCTCAAAACTTAATATATAAACAGTAATAAAAAGAAAATGTTCACTACATATAAATAAGTGAAAAAATCAAACTACAAAACTCTGGGTACCATAATCACACAGAAACACACACACACACACACACACACACACACACACACACACATCTACAACTATAAGTCAGTAAATACTACACTGAATGGTTGGAAATGTTATTATATACAAAATTGATTATTTCTGTTTATAAAACCTCTAGCTGTGCTACAATGAATACAGGGTGTTATTATGGCTAGTATTTTTAATATTTTTATTATTTTTAGTAAAAATTTTTTAATGTGTTTTATTTATTTTTGAGAGACAGAGAGAGACAGCGCAAGTGGGGGAAAGTCAGAGAGAGAAGGAGACACAGAATCTGAAGCAGGCTCCAGGCTCTGAGCTAGCTGTCAGCACAGAGCCCAACGCGGGGCTTGAACCCACAAACCACGAGATCATGACCTGAGCTGAAGCTGGACACTTAACCGACTGAGCCACCCAGGCGCCCCAATAGCTGGTATTTTTTAATAAAAATATGTATTAATAAGCATTGTGCTAAGAAAACCCAGAAATAGGGTCAGCCATATTTTATTACTCAGGTTGAATTCTAATTTATAGATAACTTTCTCTAGTAAAGTTAGACAGTGATTTACAAAATGCACAAACATCTCTTAATTTTTATCATTACAAATATACAAATATATACAAAACAAATATAATTTCATTGTAGTTGATTTTTAAAATCTGTAAAAAGACTTAGCAAATTCTGCCTAGCATTTTACCACCAATATATAATTTCTTTTACAATGATTTTGTTATGCCCTTTTCATCTTTTCTTTGTTATCAAAATAAGGATATGGATATATATCTAAAACTTTTATGTTTTTAAGTAATCTCTATGCTCAACGTGGAGCTCCAACTTACAGCACTGAAATCAAGTGTTGTATACTCTACTGACTGAGCCACTAGGTGAACATGGCTCTAAAGCTTTTAAAAATTCAAGTCATATTGTGTATACTATTTTGAATATAACACATATTTGGGTCTTGTTACCACTCTGGCAATTATTATCTTTTAATTAGTGTATTTAGACCATATTTAAGTTTATTATTAATATAGTTGGTTTAATTTATTACATATTTATCTGTGTTCAATTCATTGCTTTTTTATTTTTTTCTATTTTGTCTTCTACTTCTATCTGTTTTCTTTGGCTTTATTGAGCATTTTATATGATTAAATTTTTATCTTCATACTTAGCATTTCAAATAAATTTAATTTAAAAAATTCTAAGTGGAAGCCCTAGATGTTGCGGTTTATATTTACAACTAATCTCAATCAACTTTCAAATAACACAGTACCTCTTCATGGATAGTGTAAGCATTTTATAACATATTATTCCCAATTCCTCCCTCCCATCTCTTAACATAATGTTATTCATCTCAGTTATCCATAAATTATAGTCATTGTATACATTGTTGCCATTATTATTTCTTAAGAGAGGGTGAGAGTTAGAGAGGGGTGAAAAGAAGGGACAGAAAGAGAGAGAGCGAGAGAGAGGGAGACAGACAGAAGCAGGGCTCACCTGAAGTGAGGCTCAAGCCAAAACAAGACTAGAGCTCACCCAATGCAGGGCTGGATCTAATGAACTGTGAGATCATGACCTGAGCCAAAGTCAGATGCTTGACAGACAGAGCCACCCATGTATCCCATTGCTATTGTTATTTTAAATAAATAAACAGTTATCTCCGATTGTTAAATCATTCTTTCCCTATTTGTATTTAGGTTTAAAAAGTACCTATGGACATATTTTCAAGCTCACTGATCCTCTTCTTGGCCATGTTTACTCTGCTGAAAACGAACTGAAAACATTCTTTGCTTCAAAAGAATGTTGTTGATTTCTACTACATCCTTCTGATTCTTTTTTTATCATGCCCATCTCTCTGCTAACATTATCTATTTGTTTTCCCATGTTGTCCACTTTTACTCTTGGATTCCTTAGCATTATATCATAATTAATTTAAATCCAGCTTATAATTCCAAAATTTCTGTCATATCTTAGTCTAAATTTGATATTTATCTTTTCAAATATGCTGTTTGCCCTTTAGCATGTCTTGTAATTTTTTGTTCAGAATCAGACCTAATGTATTGGTTAAATGTTTTGTTTTCCTGGGAGGGAGATAGTCCGTGTTTACTGTTTGCTGTAGCTGCAGTTAGAGATGATATTTTTATTCACTATGGTGCTTGTTCTTATTTCCCTTGCTGTTTTTGGGTTTCCCTAGAGAGTATTTTTTTATAATTTCTAAACTTTCTTTTTTTAAAATAATTTATTATCAAATTGGTTTCCATACAACACCCAGTGCTCTTTCCCACAAGTGCCCTCCTCCATCACCACCACCTCTTTTCCCCCCAACCCCTTCCCCTTCAACCCTCAGCTTGTTTTCAGTATTCAATAGTCTCTCAAGTTTTGCATCCCTCCCTCTTCCCAACTCTCTTTCCTTCTTCCCCTCCCCCTGGTCTCCATTAGGTTTCTCCTGTTTTCCTGTTAGACCTATGAGTGCAAACATATGGTATCTGTCCTTCTCCACCTGACTTATTTCGCTTAGCATGACACCCTCGAGGTCCATCCACTTTCCTACAAATGGCCATATTTCATTCTTTCTCATTGCCATGTAATACTCCATTGTGTGTGTGTGTGTGTGTGTGTGTGTGTGTGTGTGTGTATACACCACTTCTTGATCCACTCATCAGGTGATGGACATTTAGGCTTTTTCCATGATTCGACTAAGGTTGATGGTGCTGCTATGAACATTGGGGTACATGTGCCCCTATACATCAGCACTTCTGTATCCCTTGGGTAAATCCCTAGCAGTGCTATTACTAGGTCATAAGGGAGTTCTAATGATAGTTTTTAGAGGAACCTCTATACTGTTTTCCAGAGCAGCTGCACCAGTTTATACTCCCACCAACAGTGTAGGAGGGTGCCCATCTCTCCACACACTCGCCAGCATCTATAGTCTCTTGATTTATTCATTGTGGCCACTCTGACTGTCATGAGGTGGTATCTCAGTGTGGTTTTAATTTGTGTTTCCCTGATGATCAGTGATGCTGAGCATCGTTTCATATGCCTGTAGGTCATCTGAGTGTCCACATTGGAGAAGTGTCTGTTTATGTCTTCTGCCCATTTCTTCACTGGGTTATTTGTTTTTTTGGTGGGGAGTTTGGTGAGTTCCTTGTAGATTTTGGATACTAGCCCTTTATCTGATATGTCATTTGCAACTATCTTTTCCCATTCTGTCAGTTGCCTATTAATTTTCTTGATTGTTTCCTTTGCAGTGCAGAAGGTTTGTATCTTGATGAGGTTCCAATAGTTCATTTTTGCTTTCATTTCCCTTGCCTTTGGGGATGTGTCGAGTATGAAATGGCTGAGGGTGAGGTCAAGAAGGATGTTTACTACTTTCTCCTCGAGGGTTTTGATGTTTTCCTGTCTCACATTCAGGCCCTTCAGCCGTTTTGAGTTTCTGTTTGTGTATGGTGTAAGAAAGTGGTCTCGTTTCATTCCTCTTCATGTTGCTGTCTAGTCCTCCCAGCACCACCTGCTAAAGAGGCAGTCTTTTTTCCATCGCATACTCTTTCCTGCTTTGTCAAAGATTAATTTGCTGTACATTTGTGGGCTCAGTTCTGGGTTCTCTATTTTATTCCATTGGTCTATGTGTCTGTTTTTGTGCCAATACCATACTGTCTTGGTGATGACAGCTTTGCAGTAGAGGCCAAAGCCTGGGATTGTGATGCCTCCCGTTTTGGTTTTCTTCTTCAATATTACTTTGGCTCTTCAGGGTCTTTTGTGGTCCATGTAAATTTGAGGATAGTTCTAGCTATGAGAAGAATGTTGGTGCAATTTTGATGGGGATTGCATTGAATGTGTAGATTGATTTGGGTATTAATGACATTTTCACAATGTTTATTTTTCCGATCCATGAACAGGGAATGTTTTTACATTTCTTGGTGTCTTCTTCAATCTCTTTTATAAGTTTTCTATAGTTTTCATCATATAGGTCTATTACATCCTTCGCTAGATTTACTCCTAGGTATTTTATGGTTTTTCATGGAATCATGAATGGGATCAGTTTCTTGATTTTTCTTTCGGCTGCTTCATTATTGGTGTATAGGAATGCAACTGATTCTTGTACATTGATTTTGTATCCTGCTACTTTACTGAATTCATTGATCAGTATAGAAGGATTCTGGTGGAGTCTGCCTGGTTTTCCATGGAGAGTATCATGTCATCTGCGAAAAGTGAAAGTTTGACTTCTTCTTTGCCAATTCTGATGCCTTTTATTTCCTTTTGTTGTCTGATTGCTGATGCTAGCACTTCTAGCACTATGTTAAAGAACAGTGGTGAGAGTAGACACCCCTGTCGTGTTCCTAATCTCAGGGGGAAAGCTCTCAGTTTTTGCCAATGAGGATGATATTAGCTATGGGTTTTTCATAAACTGCTTTGATATTGTTTAGGTAAGTTCCTTCTATTCCGACTTTCTCAAGGGTTTTTACTAAAAAAGGTGCTGTACTTTTTCAAATGATTTCCTGCATCTATCAACAGGGTCATATGGTTTTTATCCTTTCTTTTGTTAATGTGATTGATCACATTGATGGATTAGCGAATATTGAACCAGCCGTGTAACCCAGGAATGAATCCCACTTGATCATGATGGATAATTTTTTATATGCCGTTGAATTCGATTAGCTGTATCTTGTTGCATATTTTTGCATCTGAATTCATTAAGGATATTGGTGTGTAGTTCTCTTTTTTTGCTGGGTGTCTGCCTGGTTTGGGTATCAAGGTGATGCTGGCTTTGTAGAATTAGTTTGAAAGTTTTCCTTCTATATCTATTTTTTGGAATAGTTTGAAAAGAACGGGTATTAGCTCTGCTTTAAATGTCTTGTAGAATTCCCCTTATGAAGCCATCTCGCCCCTGGCTCATATTCATTTGTAGATTTTTGATAATGTATTCGATTTCTTCACGGGTTATCAGTCTATTCATGCTTTCTGTGTCTTCCCATTTGAATTTTGGCAGTGCCTGTGCATTTAGGAAGTTGTCCGTTTCTTCTAGGTTGTCCAGTTTGTTGGCATATAATTTTTCATAATAATCTCTGATGATTGCTTGTATTTCTAAGGGATTGGTTGTAATAGATTCTTTTCATTCATGATTTTGTTTATCTGGGTGCTCTCTCTTATGTTTCTGTGGAGTCTGGCTAGAGGTTTATCAATTTTGTTTATTTTTACAAAGAACCAACTCTTGGTTTCATCGGTTTGCTCAACTGTTATTATGGATTCCATATTGCTTATTTCTTCCCTGATCTTTATTATTTCTTTTCTTCTGATGTGTTTGGGTTGTTCTTGCTGCTCCCCTTCTAGTACCAGCAGGTGCTCTGTTAGACTTTGAATTTCTGCGTTTTCTACTTTGTTGAAAAAGGCATGAATTGCAATATACTTTCCTCTGAGGACTGCCTTTGCTGCGTCCAAGTGATTTTGGATTGTTGTATTTTCGTTTTCATTTGTTTCCATATATTTTTAAATTTCTTCTCTAATTGCCTGAGTAGCCCAATCATTCTTTAGTAGGGTGGTTCTTGACCTCCACATTTTTGGAGGTTTTGCAGACTTTTTCCTGTGGTTAATTTCAAGTTTCATAGCATTGTGATCTGAAAGTGTGCATGGTATGATATCTATTCATTTATACTTATGGAGGGCCTCTTTATGCCCCAGTATGTGATCTTGGAGAATGTGCCATGTGCTCTCGAGTAGAAGGTGAATGTCCTAACTTCAGGATGGAGTGTTCTAAATATATCTATCAATTCCATCTGTTCCAATGTATCATTCACGACCATTGTTTCCTTAGTAGTTTTCTGTCTGGTTGGTTTATCCATTACTGTCAGTGGAATATTAAAGTCCCCTGCAGTTAGCACATTCTTATCAATAAGATTGTTTCTGTCTGTGATTAATTGCTTTATGTATTTGGGCACTCCCGAATTTGGTGCATAGATGTTTATAATTATTAGCTCTTCCTGATGGACAGACCCTGTAATTATTATATAATGTCCTTCTTCATCTCTTGTTACTGCCTTTACTTTAAAGTCCCGTTTGTCTGATATAAGTATGGCTACTCCGGCTTTCTTTTCACTTCCAGTCACCTGATAGATATTTCTCCATCCCTTTAGTTCAACCTGAAGGTATCTTCAGGTTGAAAATGAGTCTCTTGTTGACAGCAAATAGATGGATTTTGGTTTTTTTAATCATTTTGCTGCACTGTGTCGTTTCGTTGGAGCATTCTGTCCATTTAAATTCAGTGTTGCTTTTGAAAAATGTGGGTTTAGAGTCATTGTGTTCTCCTTAAAATTCATGTTTATAGTGGTGTCTCTGGCACCTTGTATTCTTTGCAACATTTCCCTCATAGAGTCACTCTTAGGATTTCCTGTAGGGCTGCTTTGGTGGTCATGAATTCTCTCAATTTTTCTTTATTTGGGAACACCTGTATCTCTCCTTCTATTTTGAATGACAGGCTTGCTACATAAAGGATTCTTGGCTGCATGATTTTTCTGTTCATCACATTGAAGATTTCCTGCCATTCCTTCCTGGCCTGCCAAGTTTCATTAGATAGGTCTGTGACCACTCTGGTAGGTTTCCCTTTGTACGTGAGGGCCCTTTTATCCCTAGCTGCTTTCAGAATTCTGTCTTTATCTTTATATTTTGCCAGTTTTCCTATGATGTGTTGTGCCGAAGGTTGATTCAAATTACGTCTTAAGGGGGTTCTTTGTGCCTCTTGAATTTGAATGTCTATTTCTTTCTCCAAATTTGGGAAATTCTCAGTTATAATTTGGTCTAGTATCCCTTCAGGCCCTTTCTCTCTGTCTTCCTCTTCAGGAATTCCTATGATATGGATGTTGTTCCATTTGATTCTATCACTCAGGTCTCAAATTCTCCCTTCCTGCTCCTGGATCAATTTTTCTCTCCTTTTTTCAGCTTCCTCTTTTGCTATAACTATATCTCCTAATTCATCTATTTTTCTCTCTGCCTCTTCAATCCTTGAGGTGGCTACCTCCATTTTATTATTCACCTCATTTATAGCTTTTTTTTTTACCTAATCACACCTATTTTCAAAGTTCCTAGTCATTGTCTCAGTTGCTTCTTTGATGATATTTTCAACCCCAGCGATTAATTTTATAACAAGTTTTTTAAATTCTTGTTCAGTGATGTTGTTTAGATCTGTGTTGGCAGTTTTGTGTTTTTGACTTCTTCCTGGGGGCTCTTCAGGGGAGAGTTCCTTCGTTTCATCATTTTGGCTAGTTTTCTGTCCCTTGTCAGTTTTAAAATGTTTGTTGTGCACCTGTTAATATTACTCTGTTAAAGGAGGCTTATTGACTGTCCAGGGCCTGTCATTTCAGGAAATATTCTTTTATTGGTGTCTCTCAGTTTCTCTTGTTGTGCCTTTGAATATTTTATTTCCCTACTCAGCGATATTCGGGAATCACTGACATGCACACTTTGGCTTGTTACTTGGTGTAGCCCTAAGAAGGAAAACAGACAGACAAATGCAGAGGGAACAGAAGCACACAAATGCACAGACAAATCAAACAAACAAACACATTAAAACGGGGAAAGGAAGGAAAGAAAATGGAGAGGAAAGAGAAGAAAAGAAAAGAAGAAAAAAAAATGATGCAGAGACAACAAAGGACAATGGACAGTCTAAAAGTGTATGACCAGTTGAGGGGAGAAATAAGGATGAGACACCGGAGAATATATCTGAATTGCAGGAAAGAAAAAAAAAAGGGGGGGGGAGAGAAAAAAGATGAGGGAGAAAAAAGAAAGGAAAATAAAAAGTAAAAATTTAAGAAAAATTTTAAGTAAAAAAGGTAATAATAATAAAAAATAAGTACAAAAAAAGAAAGAAAAAAATAAAAAAAGCAGCAGCAGCCCCCCTCACGGATAGGCGTGGTTTAGTGTAGTAGGTTCAGGGGCTGCTCTCAGAATCCCAGCCTTGGTGGCTGTGGAGAGTAGAATGGCGGCACTCCAAGCTCCACTGGAACTAAGCACTGCAGGTCACTCTAATATGTTTGTTCTCCTTGTGTGACAGCTGAGCCAAGTTGTATTTTCCAGTCCTGTCTCGTTTCAAAATCCTAGTCCATGCACTTTTATGCTACAACAGATGAGATGTACTTGTTTTGGTGGCTGGCTTCTTAGCCAGGTTCTCGTAGAGCGAGGGAGCAGTTTCTCTAGGCGCTGGCAGGGATTTGTGCTGCTGGAGGCATGGTGCAAGCCCTCACAGACACTGCTGCTTATTCCCAGCCCCCAGCCAGGATAGCGATTGCGTAGGGGGAGGGATCAGTTTCTCTTGGTGCCACCAGGGATTTGTGCTGCCACTGCCTGAGTTGAGGTGTGCTGCTTGAGGCAAGGTGCACTGCTGGAGGCAAAGTGCTCACCCTTTCAGGCGCCACAGCCTACTCCCAGCCCCCAACTGGGATTGCAATCCTATAGGGGGTGGATCAGTTTCTCTTGGCTCAGGCCTGCATGTGTGCTGCCACTGCCTGAAGTGCTGGGAGCTGCGGGAGATGAGCTGGGAGCTCCTGCAGCTGAATTGAGCCCCAGCCTCCACCACCACCACCTCCCTGCCTGGATCGCCTACGGATGGGGCTATTTTTTCCCTGTTGGCACCTGGGATTCTGGATTCGCTTGGCTAATGTTGGAGGCCAGATGCGCCATGGAAATGAGGTGTGTACTCCTGCTCCCGTGGCTGAGGCAGAAGTGCATGCCCCTGGGTCCGCTGCCACCACAGCTGTGGCCGCCGTCTCCCTCCTGGGATGGTGCAGGGCTGGAAGCTGTTTTTTCTCTTGTGCCACCCAGGTTCGGGATTTGAGCCACCCAGCAGTTATATATGGAGTGAGAGTTTTTCTCTCTGAGCGCAGTTAACATTCTTCATCTCTTCTTTAGAGACAGTACTATGAGCGTGTTCAGTTTCTCTTTCTCTTCTGTTTGTCTCTCAGTGTCTCTGCATGCTTGCCCCGTGTTGGGCTGGGGCTCCCAGCTCCCCTGCCCATCTGGGGCTGGCCCATTTTTCAATCTCCTCAGTTCGCACTCACTCACTCACTCAGGCACCTTTGTAGTTGTCTTCTTTCTGGAATCTGTATTTTCTCCTTCCACCCTTGTATATGAGGATAATGTCTTTCCCAGTTCGATAGATGGGGCAGACGAAGTTTACAGAGCTCCCTTTCTCTCCGCCATCTTGGCTCCTCCTTGAGAGTCCTTTTTAGATAGGGTATGAATATTGTCATTCTTTAAGTTGTAATCCATTATTATCATACAGGAGCCAAACTGATATGGTGGTATGGTATGAGGGAGAGGAAGAATTCTATACTACTATGACTGGGTCTCAGTCATTTAAGGAGCATGTGTCTCTGTACTGACTTTCACATGTGCCTCTTAGACTTTTTTTCCCTGAGGTGAGCCAGAACAGCCAGAAGGAACTGAAGTTAGGCATTTACTTTACCACAGGTTAATTAGTCTTTGGTAAAAAATAATAATAATAATAATAACAATACTAAGTGAGTTAGTCTCTAATGCATAGTTCCTTTTGAGAGTGTGCCATGTCTAAGGAGAACAGAATCCTCTGGGTGTTTTTCAAAGTGGTTTCATTTTCCCTCCATGTGACAGAAGAATGAGAGGATTTTTCTACAACCTTCATCCTGTAGATTTGGTTGGGTTCCTGAAGATAAAACTTACAAAGTTTTGGGAGCCTCTTTAAGACTGAAATTGCCAGGTTTTTCTTTCTCAAGTTAGTCCACCCTGAGCCTTCAGCAATTCATCAATGAGATTTAAGTTCCAACTAGTCCTAGCTTCAATGGTGGACTGGTAAGCTATGATTCTCAGTATGAAATTCTCAAATTTTCCAGGCAATTGTTTGCCCTCTGACCTCAATTTCCTGATGAATATAAGAAGAGTTGCTGATTTCAGTTGACCTTCTTGTGAGGACAATAGTGACAACTTGTAAGCTATTAACACATCAGATTCTCTTTGAACATAATAATTTAGAATCTTGTATTCAAAAAACAATATATAACATCATTTTTTACCGTGAAACATGTTTTTTAATGACTTCATTGTATTGCACAGTTCAAAGGTACAATAATTTAACGTACCTCATATTGTTAGACATTTAGATTGCATAAAATAATATCTTGTTGAGCAGGATGGCAGAATAGAAAGTATCCTGCTGATATGCCCCCACAACACCAGTAATTTGCCATCCATTTATGGTAAAAAGTGCCTTTGTAGGAGCTTTGGGATCCATGTAGGAGATTATGGAACAGTGATCTAGCCCAAAACCAGGCAAGGCAATTTTATAAAGCGGGCTCATGCCCAGGTAATGGGATCTTTGCCTGTGATACTGGCTAAAGACCCAGAAACAGTGTGTACTTAGATAGAGCCCCATTTGGCCTTGATACTGCCACCAACACATTCTGCCATGGGACCTAGGAGACAGACCAGCTGAATTTGGTCCTGACTATGGACATTGAAGTAGCCTGTGGCTTGGCTCCAGCTTCATTCAGCTGTGGTTTGGGAGCAGTTCTCCCAACAGGGACTCAGCAAAAGATGTGCCCATCCATGCTTCAGTTGGCACTCCTGCGGACTGTGGCCTAATTCCATATTCTGAAACAGACTTTTGACCTGACTCTAGCCCATTTTGGTCACAGTCCAAGGAGAGTATCACTTGCCCAGAAACTTGACAGAAGGTATGTCTCTCTATAACCCTGCAGAGAAGACTGAAGATTTCAGTCCTAGTTGTTGACACTTACATTGCCCTGTGATTTTGTTCCAGTCTTTCTCAGCTATAGTCTACATCTTGTTCTGTCCACCCAGAAGCCTGCCTAGTGACTTAGTGGGGTTTCTTCTAAGGACCTAAAGAAAAGGACCTACCTTAGAAAACCTATCTAGAAAAATGTTTCTATAGTCAAAGTCAGAGATTACTGCTGATTCTTTCTTCCAGGAATTTAATGTCTCATATTCAGGTCTATAATGCACCTTGAGTTTTCACTTGTGTATGGTGGAGGAAAGTGGTCTAGTTTTATTCTTTTTCATATAGCTGTTCAGTTTTTCCAATATCAATTGTTAAAGAGATTGTCTTTTTTCCATTCCATATTCTTTCCTCTTATGCCATAGATTAGTTGACCATAAAGTGTAGGTTGATTTTTGCACTTTATTTTCTGTACTACTGATCTCTGTGTGTATTTTTGTCTCAGTATCATACAGTGTTTTGAATAATACAGGTTTGTAGTTATCTTGAAATCTGAGATTGTGATATCTCCAGCTTTATTCCTTTTCAAACTTGCTTTGACTATTTGAGGTCTTTTGTGGTTCCATACAATTTTTAAAAACGTGTGTGTTTGTCTTTATTTGAGAGAGAAAGAGAGTGAGAGAGAGAGAGAGAGAGAGAGAGAGAGAGAGAGAGAGAGAGAGAAAGAGAGAGCGAGCACGAGGTGGGGAGAGAGGTGGAAGGAAAGAGAGAAAGAATCTTAAGTAGGCTCAATGTTCAGCACAGAGCCTGATATAGGGCTAGATCTCACTACCCTGAGATCATGACCTGAGCTTTCTTTGGTTGTTGTTGAGGTATTTTCCTTCCTAATCTAATTGTTGAGAATTTTTATCATGAATGGATGTGTACTTTGTCAAATGCTTTTCTGCATACATTGAGATAATCATTGTTTTTCATCCTTTTTCTTGTTAATGATATGTATCATGTTGATTGATTTCCGAATATTGAACCATATTTGCATCCCTGAAATAAACCCCACTTGATTGTGGTGAATGGTTTGTTTAATCTATCATGGGTTTTTGTTTGCTAATATTTTGGTGAGGATTTTTGCTTCTATTTTTTATCAGGGATATTGTGTGCAGTTTCCTTTTATCATTGGATCTTTATGTTTTTTTGGTATCAGGGTACTTTTCGACTCATAGAATGAATTTGGAATATTTTTTCCTCTTCTATTTTTTGGAATGGTCTGAGAAAAACAGGAATTAACTCTTCTTTGAATGTTTGGTAGAATTCAGCAATTCAGTCTTCTGGTCCTAGAATTTAGTTTTTTGGTTTTTGTTGTTGTTGTTTTTTTGTGGTTTTTTTTTTTTTTATATTACTGATTCAATTCCATTGCTAGTATTTGGTCTGCTTGGGTTTGTTGTTGCTGTTGTTGTTATTGTTGTTGTTTGTTTGGTTTGGTTTGGTTTTGGTTTGTTTGTTTCTTCCTGATTCTGTTTTGAAAGGTGATATGTTTCTAGGAATATATTAATTTCTTCTAGGTTGTTGAATTTGTTGTGATGTCAATTGTTACTTCTTTGGCATTTATGATTCTATTTTTTGAGTCTTCTTTTTTCATGATGAATCTAGCTAAATGTTAGTCAATTTTGTTGATCTTTTTTTAAAAAAAAAGCTTCTGATTTTATTGACTTGTTTTATTAGTTTTTTTTTTATTTTGGTCTCAATTACATTTATTTCTCCTCTGATATTTGTTTCCTTCCTTTTAGTGTCTTTGGGTTTTGTTTGTTTTTCTATTTCTAGCTCCTTTAAATGGAACATTCACTTGTCTGAGATTTTTCTTGTTTCTTGACGTAGACCTGTGTTGCTATAATCTTGCCTCTTACAGCACCTTTTGCTGCATCCTACAGACTGTGGATTTCTGTGTTTTCATTTTCTTTTGACTCCATGTATCTTTTTATTTCCTCTTTGATTCCTCTGTTGATTCATTCAGTGTTGAGTAGCATGTTATTTAGCCTCCATTTATTTTTGTTCTTTCCAGATTATTTCTTTTGGTTGATTTTAGTTGTACACCATTGTGGTTATAAATGATGCATGATATGATTTCAATCTTTATGAATTTATAGAGACTTATATTTAGGTCCAACACATGTCGTATTCTGGAGAATGTTCCATGTGTATTTGAAAAGAATGTGTATTTCAGCTGTTTATGGATGGAATGTTCTTACTATATTTGTTAAGTCCATTCTTGTCTAATATGTCATTGAAAGCCAGTTTCCTTGTTTAATTTATATTTGAATAATGTATCTGTTGATGAAATGGAATTTTAAAGCTACCTACTATTAACTGTATTACTGTCAATTTTTTCTTTTATGTCTGTCAATAGTTGTTTTATCTATGTAGGTGCTCCAACGTTGGATGCATAAATATTTACAAAAGTTATATTGTTTTCTTGTACTGTTCCCCTCATACTTATGTACTGTCATTATTTGTCTTTTTTAGTGTAGTATTTTTGCTTCCCCTTGTGTGGTAAATGTTTTTCCATTTCTTCAATTTCAACTGACATGTCTGTTAGGTCTGAAGTGAGTGTTTTATAGGCAGCATATAGATGGGTCTTGTCTTTTTATCCTTTTGCCTCCCTGTGTCTTTTGGCTGATCCATGTAGCAAATTTACATTCAAAATAATTATTGATAAGTAAGTATTTACTGCCTGTTTTTTTTCCTTGTTTGATGTGGGTTTTTTTTTTTTTGGCAAAGTTCCTCTCTGTTTCTTTTTATCTTTCTCTCATCCCTTATGGTTTTAATGGCTTCCATTAGTAATATGCTAGATCCCTTTCTCATTGTTTTTCATATCAATTACAAAATTTTCATTTGTGTTTACCATTAGGCTCATATATAACATCTTACTCATATAGCAATATATGTTAAGTTGATGGTCGCTTAAGTTTGAACCCATTCTGAAAGCACTAAATTTTTACTCCCATTTCCATGTTTTATCTGTATGATGTCATAATTTACACGCTTTTGTTTTATGAGTCCCTTGACTTATAACTATATCCTTGATATAATTGATTTTAGTGCTCTTGTGTTTTTGCCTCCATACTGGTTTTATTGGTGATTAATCTAGTACTATTATTGCTTGTATTTACCTGTTAATGTTTTTCCTTTTCTTCTTTTCTTTTATTTCTTTTTAAAAATTTTTAAATGCCTTTATTTTATTTTGAGAGACAGAGGCAGAGAACAAGTGGGGGAGGGGCAGAGACAGAGGGAGACACAGAATCTGAAGCAGGCTGGAGGCTCTGAGCTGTCAGCACAGAGCCCAATGTGGGGCTCAAACCAACAGACTGTGCAATCATGACCTGAGCTGATGTCAGACACTTAACCAACTGAGCCACCCAGGTGCCCCTCTTTTCTTTTTTCTTATTTCTCATTATGGCCTCATTTTATTTTTACTCTTAGAATTACTTTTATTATTTTTTGTAAGGCTGGTTAGTGATATTCAATTTGCCTATCTTTGTTTTATTTTTTCCTTTGTATTTGATTTTTTAAAATTTAGATATAGAAACACAATGTTACATTAGTTTCAAGTGTGCAACTTGATGGTTTGACTTTATATTTTATGTTATGTTCACCCTAAATATAGCTATCATCTATCCCATTGCATCACTATTAACAATATCATTGCCTGTATTCCTTTTCTTATTCATTTTACTCCCATGACCTACTCCCCTTTCTCTCTCCTTCACTCATTTTGCCCAATCCTTTAGCCCACTCTCCTCTAGCAACCATCGGTTTCTTCTCTGTATTCATAGTTCTGATTCTACTTTTTTAAATTCATTTTTTAAGTTTAATTTATGAGTGGAATCATACGGCATTTGTCTTTCTCAGTCTAACTTATTTCACGTAGTGTAATAACATCTAGGTCCACCCATCTTGTCTCAGATGGCACGATCTCATTATAAGGTGGCTGTGTAATATTCCATTGTGCATATATACCATATTTTCCTCAGCCATTTGTCTGATGATGGACACTTAGGTTCTGTCCAGGCATTGGCTATTATAAATAATGCTGCAATAAACATAGGGGTGCATATGTCTTTTTGAATTAGTGGGTTTTTTTGTCTTCCCTTGGTAAAGTGGAATTATTCAGTTATGGAATTTCTATTTTTAATTATTTAATGAAACTCCATGCCGTTTTCCACACTGACTGACCAATTTACATTTCTACCAAAAGTGTGAGAGGATTCATTTTTCTCCACATCCTCAACCCTTGTTATTTCTTGTCTTCTTGATTTTAACCATTCTAACAGGCTGAGGTTAACTCATTGTGGTTTGATTTGCATTCCCATGATTATCAGTGATGCTGAACATTTTTTCATGCATCTATTGACCATATGTTTGTCTTTTGCATCTTTAATAACATTGCTTATGTTTTGGTGTTGGGTTGTATGAACTCTTTATGTAGTTTACTTATTTAACCCCTCATTGAATATGTCATTTGCAAATATCTCCTTCAATTCAGTGGGCTGTCTTTTTGTTCTGTTGATGGTTTCATTTGTTGTGCAAAATCTTTTTATTTTGATTTAATTTCAGTAGACTATATTTACTTTTGTTTCCTTTGTTGTATAAAATAGATCTAGAAAAATATTGCTGTGGCTGATCCCAGAGAAATTACTGATTATGTTCTCCTCTAAAATTTTTATGGTTTCAGGTATCAGGTTTAGATCTTTAATCCATTGTAAGTTTATTTTGTGTATTGTGTCTACATAAAATATTTTATTTTGTGAATGTAGTCCAGTTACATTATTTTACAAAAACATGGAATATCTTTCTATTAATTTATCCTCTTTATTATGTTACACAATGTTTTGTAGTCTCAATATGCAAGATTTGAACTACCTTTCCTAAATTTGTCTTTCCACGTTTTTGGATCAGAGGTTTAAGGTTATTAAATACAAATCCTTAGCAAATTAATCTACAGATTCAAAACAATTCTTATAAAATTCCAACATTATTTTTATGTAAATGGAGAAAATAATTCTAACAGTAAAATGGAAATGCAAGGTCACTGAATGGCCCAAGAAATCTTATTATTTTCTGATACTATTGTAAATATTATTTTGCACTTTAATTTCAGATTATTTCTAATGCATAGAAATACAACAAAATTTTGTTTTGATATTCAAATTTAATGAACTCACTTAGAAGCTATGAAATATCTCCTCTCCCATGGGTTTATTACATTTTTCCATACATAGGTTTATGATGTTTGTGAATAGAGGTAGGTTTATGACTTTATATCCAATCTGGATGCCTTTTTTTATGTGTAATTTCACTAGATGAAACTATCAGTACAATGTTGAATGAAATAGCATGAGTGGGGATTATATTATTTCTGATTTGAGGGAGAAAATTTTTATTCTTCATCGTTACATATGATGCTATTTGTGGGTTTTTCATTGATGCCCTTTAACAGTTGCGGAAATTCCTTTCAGTTTTGTTTGTTTATATTTTTTTTAATCATGAGGAGTGTTGGATTTTGTTAAATAATTTTTCTGTATGTATTGAGAAGATCTGAAGTATTTTCGCCTAATTCAATTAACATGTTGCTTTCTTTTTGTTGATTTCCATATGTCAAAGCAACCTTTAATTCCTGGAACACCCTTCACTTGGGTTTTTTTTTGTGTAATCTTTTTAATATGCTGCTAGATTTGATTTGCTAATATTTTGTGGAAGATTTCCCATCTATATAGTATATTGGTCTGCCAGTTTTCTTTCTCCTATTGTACCTTTTACTGACTAGAAATCACT
>PISW01006828.1:0-101458 GCA_004023785.1 Mungos mungo
CTCTTCCCTTTGTCTCTTGGGCTCCGCGCACTTGCCCCGCGTTGGGCTGGGGCTGCCACCTCCCCTGCCCGTCTCGGGCTGGCCCGTTTTCCAATCTCCCCAGTTCGCACTCACTCACTCAGGTATCCTTCAGGTTCTCTTCCTTCTGGAGTCCGTATTTTCTCCTTCCGCTCTTGCAGATGAGGGTAATGTATTCCTCCGCTTCATATTCTTTAAACTTAATAAACCTACTTTGTTTTCCATACCAGATGATTTCACTATCTGAAGTTTGCAGGTTTGTTCTGTGGTTTGCTGTTTCTGCTGGCTCTCACTTATGGTGGTTTATTTTCTTTTGTGTTTAGTAATTTTCCATTTTGAGCATGTATTTGTTGGAATGTGTCTGGAGATTCCTTAAGTACTGGGTTAGGGGTGTGTTTTTTCCAGGAAGGGGTGTGTGTGGCTGTGGGTTTCTGTGATACACTGGAGAGAACTGCAGTCCTATGTAACTTTATTTTTTTAAGTTTACTTATTTTTGAGAGAGAGAATGTAAGAGCACGGAAGGGCACAAAGAGAGGGAGAGAGAATCCCAAGCAGGCTCCAAACTGTCAGCAAAGAGCCCGATTCAAAGCTCAGAGTCTCTAGCAGTGAAATCCTGACCTGAAATCAAGAGTCGGCCACGTAACCGAGTGACCCCTCCAGGTGCCCCGGTCCTGTGTGGCTTTAGATTACAGTTGTTGGATTGTAGTTTTTTAGGCCATAGTTGTCATAGTGGCCCTGATTATTTTTTGTTTGTTTTTATTTTTTGTGTATGTTTTTGAGCATCACTAACAGTAAAGACAATTTACTGTCTGATTCCATAGGCTGCTGCTTAGTTTTTATTTTTCCAGTTTGCCTAATCCCTAAGTATAACCTTTGTCAGATCCTAGCTGTATATAGGGTATTTGCCGACCTGCATGTGGACAACTTTAGGGGACCACAGTCTGCTTACCACAATGATGTATTCCCTTCGTGAAATCAGTCTTTTTTTCCCTAAATTCCTTTTCTCTTCCTTCCTTCTGTCTTTCCTTTCTCTTTTATTTCCTTCCTTCCTTCATTCCTTCCATCCTTCCTTTTTTCCTTTTGTCTTAGTTCATGTTGCTACAACAAAATACCATAAACTGAGTGGCTTATAAAGAACAAACATTTCCCAGAATTCTGGAAGCTGGGAAGTCTGAGATCATGGAGCTGACAGTCAGTGTGGTAGCTGATGAGGGCCTGCGTCATGGGTCATAACTAGCACTTTCTCACTGGATCCTCAAGTGGTGGAAGGAGGCTCATGAGCTCTGGAGGCCTTTTTTATAAATAAGGGCCTTAATCCCACTCACGAAGGCTCTGCCCTAGTGACCTGGTCACCTCCCAGGAGCCCCACTTCCTCCTCATACCGTCACCGTGAGAGTTAATATTTCAGCATAGGAATTTTTCAGACCTTTGCTCCTTCCTTCCTTTTATCCTTTGCATCATTAATGTCATGGAATGCCTTCAGTAGGATCCCACTTTGGCTCATCCAAAAAGGTCTAGGGAACTCTGGACCAAAATTTCAAAAGCTTAAGGAAGTTCTGCTAATAACAGACTCTAAACTTTGGCAAAAAAATATACCAGACCTAAAAAGTACAGTACATGTGGGACATCATTTGGCCTGTGCCATCCATTTTTGAAGTTCTTCTGAACTATCTAGGTTGTCTTTTACCTCTTTTAATAATTTCTACACCTGACTTAACATTCTAGTAAGGAAGCCTAAAGCTCACATAGTAACCAGACACTGAGAAGACTTCAAGAAGTCTTTGTGAGTTTTCCTGCATTTACATACCAAAGCATCATGATATCTATTTCAGAACAATCACAATGCGTAGTTAGTTACTTTTGGGCATTTCCTCTCTCACTCTTTTCTTAGTCTGTGTGCATATATTCTGGTTTTGTATTTGCTTTGCCTTTCTTGCTATTAAAATCTAGGCTGATTTTCATTGCTATTTTAAGCTTGTTTTAAATTGTGTGTTATATTTTTCTGATGTTAATGTTTTCTGCTAGTTTTGCATGTTCTGAAAACCTGCTCTCAATTTCATCCCGATCCACGTCATTAATTAACAAATTAAATACTGGCTCCTAAACAGACACACATACAGGAATCTGTGACCGTGCCTAGAAAATGATGATATGTTAGCTTTTTCCCCTCAGTACAAAGAATGACATATTAATACAAGGAATGACAATAGTTGCTGTAAGAATATTTTCCCTTTTTCCAGAAACTCTAGAACCTAAAAGACTATATGGATAAAACAACATATATTGGTGGTTATAGCAACTCAGTTATATATTCTATCATAATTTAATCTTTGGAGCTAAATGTTGAGTATGAAAGCTTTCTACAGGAGGGACTATTAAGCTGATATGTTATAAATAAGATATTTTTATTAAAAAATACAGTATATTATCCTGATAGATAAATATACATTCTTAAAGTATTTTAAAATGTAGGAAAGCAAAAAGAGGAAAATAAAATATATTCCAATCTCATGATTCAGGGATAATCAGTATGTTTGGATACATTTACTTTTCTATGCTCAGAAAAAAAATTTTTTTCTGTAGAGATCCATATGAATATAGTCTGTTCAAACTAAGTGTATCCCATCATATGTTAGGACCATCCTTCTGGTGTTATTGGTGTTGTGTGTGTGTGTGTGTGTGTGTGTGTGTGTGTGTGGCGATGGTGACCTCTGTTGGAAGAAGGAGGGAGGCATGGCTTCACAAAGTGAATCATTCCTGTTACCCTACAAATAACAGGGTTGTGAGCCTTATTTTCTAGTTTGATAGGTTTAACAATCCCTTTCTTTACCATAACTTCTCAGTTATAATAAAAAATATATCCACGTTGAAAATATTGGGATAATCTTTGCAGAGTATTTAATCTAGCTAACATTTCTTGAAGTTCTGCCATACTTATAAATTGTTCTGAATTCAGCTAATCTTACTTACTTGGCTTATACCTAAGTTAAATCTTATTTTGTTACTAGAGGGGGTGATGAGCAGATCCTCTGACATACTGCTGCATTTACACTGATGGTAATAAGTATGTCTATGTTTATGTAAGTGATTTCTGCTAAATAAGACTTTATTATTGACATCTTACTAAGATTTTATTAAAATATGGGCAGTAGGCAGTATTTTTTCTAATTAATAATAATGAAATAAAGCTTAGTGTTTTGAAATAATTCCTAAATACACTGTAATTGTATTAACGGCACCAGACTTAAAAATTAACACACACACAAATAAAAATCATCAACCACTCCACACAAATAAAAATCATCAACCACTCACTGAGCACCATTTTCTTCTCACAATAACCAAAATACCAAGCCTGAGAACCTGTGCAGTCTTCCCTGATAAACCATGACAGAAACGGCGTTTAATCACGTTCACAGAGGCCCAGGTCAAGCCTGTGGTCCTGCATCTTCTAGGAAGATGAGAGCACACTTCTTACACTCTGTGTGGCCTTCTTCAGGCTTGCTGGTCCTGAAACGGAAGCTGGCGTGTGTCCTCGCTGTGGATCAGGAAGTACCGCGTCTGCTCGCTGTAGACGCACCTCCCAGATCCCCGAGGAGCCTTCCATGGTCTAACCTGAACTGGCGTATTTATTTTTTATAAGTTTTAGATTAGTTTAAGTTTTGCTTCTCTAAATATGAATGTGGCCATTTTGATTCTTTGATGCACTGACACAGTGTACACTAGCCAACAATAACTGATTTTTAAATTAAGTATCATTTTCGTAAATCTCTACAAAATTACCAAAATATCCTCCAAATGACTTCACATAAGGTGTGAATAAAATTTTTATTTCACACTTTCTTAGAAGTTACACATGTTTCAGTGGACAGCATGGGGGAGGGCCGAGGAATGTGGTTCTTTCTGACAAAGCCACATTGTACGTGGAAATAGTGGTTATATACCATTACGCCTTTGAAAAAATACCCTGGGTTTACCAGCAATGTAACATAATACTGTTGTGCGCAGCAGAAAACAAAACAGGTAAGCTAATGTGTTTTCTTTTCAAGGTTGGCTAGAAGAGACTTAAAGTGTATAAATTATCGTTCTTTGTGACTGTTCTTTAGATTTCAGATGTACTTCTTAAAACTTCCACAGGTACTTAAGCCAGATGCTGAGGAACTTGTCTCCAGAAGCTATTGGGATACGCTGAGACGTAACACAAGCCAAGCACTCTTTTCAGACCTTGCAGAGGTATAATTAAACCTCACCCAAGACGTTGTGCTGTTTGCCATTTTGTTAATCTGGTCTTCCTTTCATTTTAGAGTTACAGTGATGAAACCAACAATCATTTTATATTTTCCCTTTTTGCCAGTAAAGAAATAATTCCTCTGTATGGATGCTAGTATTTGAATATGTCCGCTTTGCTGGCAGTGACTGCACGGTCTACATTATAACAGTCTACGTTAAGTCAACTTGCTTGTTGTAGAAAATGTGACTTTCCAACTTAATTAAAAAGAAATACTGCTATTTTTAACTTTGAAAGTACTATTTTATTGTTTCACTGACTCTTAACTTTATAATTTGCAATGTTACATGAATTGCTAAAGCTTATAACTTGGTAAAAGATAGTTAAAGCTTCATAGTATGGTAGATTTCAGTATTAAATTTCCTAATATCAGCAGGCAGCTTACAAGCGTGATAGGGTAGGTATGGTAGGAGAAGCCAGTCAAGGAAGGGGGAATATTTTAACTTGACATTGTTCAGGATTGCCAGTGCATGGAAAACTAAAAACAAACTGATGATTATTCATTATTCTTGAATTCCCTAGAGACATGCACCTTATTGCTGCACTCAGGTGGAGCCCTCCCACCACCCGCTCATTATGCTGCTATTAGCGAGTTCTTACTTGTTTTGTTTTATTTTGTTTTGTTTTCTTAGCGATTTGTCATTTTAAAGAATAGCTATGTCTTTTACATTAAACACAATTTTATATTTCCTCTTAATTTTTAAGAACTTTATTAGAAATAGCTATCAGCCCTACCATAAAGAACTTTTTAGTAAATACTGAGATATAGTTTTTATTCTTTTTCTCTTTAAAGTTAGCTTCTCATTTCTTTTTCTAAACTTAGACTTTTTACATTTTTTAAATGTTTATTTATTAAACAGAGAGAGATAGAGTATGAATGGGGGAGGAGCAGAGAGAGAGGGAGACACGGAATCTGAAGCAGTCTCCAGGCTCTGAGCTGTCAGCACAGAGCCCAACATGGGGTTCAAACTCACGAACCACAAGATTATGACCTGAGCCAAAGTTGGAATCTTAACTGACTGAGCCACCCAGGTGCCCTTAAACTTTGACTTTGAAAAATTATACCTAGAAATATCTGGAGAAGTGAACTGGTATCCATATGCAGTGTTACCCCGTTGGTACCCCTAGACTAGGGCAAACACTTGGCAATGTTAATTTTGTCAATTGTGCCCAATTTAAAAATCCAAAAACATAAATAAAGCATTTTGCCTTTTCTCTGATTTACCTGATATGTAAATATGATGTAATTATGACCAGTAGTTAACCCTTTAAGTTACCTTTTAATTTGAACCATTTTAAAGGCCTTGAGTGGTAATTGATGTCCCATTTACAGGTATTTTAGAAGTACTTAATTCTGTAATCATTTATGCAGACAGATAGTAGTAAATGCCTAAAAATAAGAGCAAATGGAGACATGAGCCTCAGTGTCCTACATCCCAGTTGGGACCTGGCTTCAAACTAACGGTCATGTCTCTGCACTCTTTCCATCCAAGACTGTCCACCTCTCAGCCTCCAGCCTGTGTTTAATCTAAGAAATTCTGGGGCACCTACGTGACTCAGTCAGTTAAGCACCCAGCTTCAGCTCAGGTCATGATCTCACAGTTCGTGGGTTCGAGCCTCACGTCGGGCTCTGTGCTGACAGCTCAGAGCCCGGAGCCCGCTTCAGATTCTGTGTTTTCCTCTGTCTCTGACCCTCTCTGTCTCTCAAAAATAAATAAAAAACATTAAAAAAATTAAAAACAAGAATTAATCTAAGAAATTCCTACAATTAGACACAATCTGCTAATTTGATGTTCACTCTGGGGAGGTTTAATATGAGAAGACCAGTCAGCTCTTACATATACTCAAAGATTATATGTATGCATAAGACCTTGTGTAGAAGTTTATCACCTTGTCAGAGGTGTGCTGGAGCTAGATTTTATGGTTTCCTTGAGCTAATTCTGCACATCTTTTCCCATCTCAACATTCCATGACATCCTATTAGTCCTCGAAAATGGCCGTGATGGAATTAATACCATAGAAATTGGCCAATACTACAAATCAGGGTTGTTTTTTTTCCCTAAAGAGCTAGTATACTAGCACACCATTGACTGTAGTCAGTCTACACTTTAATCATAAGCTACTAGATTATCTAATGAATTGAGTAAATCTGATAGAAGAAAGAAGAAAACAAAACTTACATTGTCTTCTAAAGTAAAATAATTATTTGGGGATTATCTCTATTACTACCCTCCCACGTTAGAGAGGATAATTGAGAATTAACTGTAGTTAAGTTACAACTCATTGTAATTCCTTATCGGTTACTACTGATGCCACTGTAACATTGAATTGTTTATATTATCAGTATTTCAGGATTCACATTGGCTCAAAAGAAAGCTTAGAAATCTGTTTGATACCCCCTCTTGGATAGGGTTTGATGAGATTATTATACCATTATAATCAATAAAAATATGTTGAAAGATATTATAAAAATTGGTAATATTTTGACATGTTTAATTCCATGCAAATTATTAATTTGTTTTATTTTTTATGAAATCATTTAAAGTAATTTTTAATCCCAACAATGATAAGGGTCTTTCATAAATGGCCATGGGGTTCTTTTGTGGCTTTTTCTTGTTTTGTTATGAAAACACCTGAATTCATTTTATTTTAACAATGAGCACAAGAATCAAAGGGATAAAGTCTCTATTTTGTCCCAACTCCCCTGTGATTTAAGTTACATAACACTGCTAGGTTACTAAGGGCACTCGTATAGTTTTCAATGACTCCCAACAGTGCTCTGTTTCATTGAATGGGGGGAGAAAAGTTTTCACCATTTCCATTTTCTAATTTTTTTTTCTCTAATGTCAAACTGTTACTTATGCCTCTGTGGGTCTGGATTATCTGGATAAGTGCAACCTAAGTCTAATAAGATTTTGATGATGAAAGACTGTAAACGAAGATCTGCTCTGCTCAGGGGGCCTGAGAAAAGCTGGAAGAATGAGGTCATTATTTAAGACCTGTATAAAACAAAGCCGCCTCATTTCACTGTGTTAGGTCTGGAGGCAAAGGACATCCCGGCACAAAAGGAAAACATTTCATAAGTATGTTATAGGAGTTCACTAACTTTTGGTGGTCTCATTTGAAGGCTTTTTTCCCCCAGATCTATATAACATATATGTGTAGTTTCAGTTAACAAAAGAGTATACCATGTAAAACTTTATTTTGCATTAAGCTTCAACATTATTATCTTTTCTGTCTTGTCTAGTCCTTTCTCAACTTCTTGAGATATATTGATTTGGCAAAAATAAACAATAGCCAACATTTATTGAGCGTTTACAGCATGCCAGTTGTAGCGCTAAATGATTTACATGTGTTACCCGAGCCTCCCAACCGCACTCCCAGGTAGGTACGGCTGTTAGTCCTCGGAGAGACCGACTGCCCCAGGGCCACATAGCTAACAAAAGAAAAGTCAGGACTCAGCCGCAGAAATCTGACACTCGAGCGCTCCACCCTGTGCTCACCGCACCACTGCTTATTTGTGAAGTAAGCAACTTTTTCTAAAACACCATGGCCCCTCCTTTTATCCACTTTATCCCTCCCCCACATTCCCTTCCTCTCGCTTCTAGATGGATACCCCGTTCTTCATGCTGACTTCTGATCGGAGGGAGCTTCTGCTCTCTGCTCCGTTTAGGCATGCCTTCTCAAATATGCCCTCCCCCTGCTTACGCAGTTCCGTGGATAATGGTGGGTTAGACTTGACTGTACACAGTCACGAAAGAATGTTTATAATTAACATGAAACATCTTTTTTTCTCAAAGGTCTTAATTCTTTACTCCAAAGCAGCTTATGACTGCCAATAATAACATTTGTATACTTCATTTACATTCGTACCCTAATTTTATCCTCACAATCATTATCATAGGTAGGTTTGTGCCTATTTTACAGATAAGGAAGCTAAAGGTAAAAAAATCCATAAACTCAGGTCTTCTGACTTTAAATCCTGTCTTTACAGCAGTCTGCCTCCTCAGCTTAAAACTACTGGCGAAAGTAATAGTGCCTTTTGAGCACTACTGAAAATTATACTAGTCTACTATCACTTAGGGAGTTCTGAAAGCTGGCACCACTAATATTCCTCAACATCCATCATGATCATGTTCAATGAGGTATATTTAAAGATAGTACGTGACACCTGGCTTCCAGGCTGTGTTGTTTTCTCCTTGCTGATCAAATCTTCAGAGAAGTTGGATATATTCTAGGAAACTTCTAAGTTATTCCAACTCCTGAAAATACTGGGAGTTGTCAGCAAACTAAGCAGTAGTAGAGATCTTTCAAACCAATTAGATGGAGGTTATATGCTAGAGATTACTTAGGAAAATCCAAGCTAAATAAATATAAATAAGACCTAAGTCTTACTAAAGAATTTCAACAATTTTAGATAATTTAAAGTGGAAGATACCTTACATGTTGGAGTTTTTAAGAGAGACCTGAGTAATCACAGTAGTAAAGAGACCACTTTAGAAAAAACTGGGATTAATAAAAGGCATGTGGGAGGGGAAAAATCCAACCACAAGATGTAGTTTTTATAACATCAAACTAGTCATTAGATGTTAATAATAGTTGGTCTAGGGAGAAGGGAAATAAAGAGCCAACAAATGTTATGAAGGATAAAATAGCTATCTTCATGAAAGACTGGGCAGAGAGCTATAAAGAATCAAAGGATTACCACACATTAGTGTGTGGAAGATGGGTGAGATGGGACTTTTCCTCAGGGGACATAGAGCGCAACTTAAACCTTGGTAGAGAAGTAGATGCTGTTTCTTATGTTTTCTATAAAATGCTGTCAGAATTCTGTCCAAGAAGTAATATTTCAGTATATACCTTTAGATGCATATTTATAGCTGTTTTTTTTTTTTAATACAGAAAATAGTAGTTCTTACTTAACCTCTTACTTTTCTTACGTTTTCCAGGATAATATATGGGAGAGTTACAATCATTTGAATTTTATGATTTTTGTACCTGAGTTTATAAGATAGGTATGAGTCATTGGTCAAGTGAGGAAGGAAGGGAAGAAGAGAAGAGGGAGAAAGAAATGGACGGAGAGAGAGGGAAAAGAAAGGAAAATCGATACAGCTACATTAAGGAAAGGACTATTTTGATAGGCCATTAAACTCTCTAAGGACTAGAATTATGTCATTTTTAAGAACATGCGTGTGGGAACTTGAAGGGAGAAAATCCTCTGGAATTAATTTCTTATCCGTTCAAAAAATAATGTAAGACTTTTAAAAAATTATTTAAATTTAAATTTCCAAAGTAATAGTTTCAAAATATAGTATCTGTTATTGAAAATATCATAAAATGTGAAATAAAATGGGAAAATGTCATACTCCAAGGAATCTATTTTGTGAAGCTTCTGACAAGTCTTTCGTCAGCCCCCTATGTTTCGTACCTCTGAAGAATTGACCTCTTTTGACATCTTTTTAAAAAGTTGATTTTTTAGGTCAATTAGGAAAATCCAAACTAATTAACTTATAGAGAGATGAAACAGGTGATTACTAAAGGATTTCAGCTATTTTGGGTAATTTAAAATATAGATACCCTCTATGCATAATTTGAGTTTGAAAACTTCTTAGAATATAATTCTATCTTTAAAATTCTTTGAGGATAAAGATCAATTTCAGTCATATTTCTGTTTTCAAATATTGAACTTCATTTTACTTATAATGCCATTTATTAATGCAACCTTTTGCTTTTCATTCTAATGTTAACATATGTATGTTCTTGGTATTTATATGTTGATAAAATTCTTTAAAGGATATTGGGCATCCCTATTCTGTTTGCTTATTGCAGCTAACCTTTACATTGTGATTTTTTAAGCGTGCTGATGACATTACAAGTTTAGTAACAGATACCACACTTCTTGTGCACTTTTTTGGAAAGAAAGGAAAAGCTGAACTCAACTTTGAAGATTTTTATAGGTGAGCTTACCTTTATATTTGTATTGAAAAATGTTAACATGCTGAAGTCAGAAAAGTCTGCAGAAATACTCACCTCTTTGCTGCTTTCATCTTAACTGAAGATGCTCTCTATAACAAATACACACTTCCACCGGCACCAGTATCCTAGGGGTTAGCTTGGTAAGTGTAATAGGAAGTTGCTGAATGATGGGAAATGCCTGGATGTCTGGATTATGTCCTGTACATTCCTAAGAAGGCATCTCGCTGATCCTTAGTCTCAGTGAACTGCAGTAATCAACACGGATGTAGTGTACGGTGTAGTAGTTGGCTGGCACTGCACATTAACTCTTGAAAATTTCATTGCTGCCCTGCAAGGTCTTTGTGCTTATTCCCATTTTACAGATGAGAACCCAAAGCCCTCACCATTACTGTTTACTTATCTTACTCATTCTTGATATATTTTTGTCATAGATTCATGGATAACCTACAAACAGAAGTTCTAGAAATAGAATTCCTTTCCTACTCTAATGGGATGAACACTATCAGTGAAGAAGATTTTGCTCATATTCTTTTACGATATACAAATGTGGAAAATACATCAGTATTTTTGGAAAATGTGCGTTACAGCATACCTGAAGAAAAGGTATCTAATCCCTCATATCTACTTTGTTACATAGAATATTGTAATTATATAGGCCTATAAAAGGTATTGTCCTTTTCTTAGTTATTTATCTCTGCTGTGGATTAATAGATATTTTGGATATATTTCATTCTTTATTCCTCAGTGTCCTAAGTGCTCTGGCTAATTTTTAAAATTTGACTAATGTAAAATCCTAGGTCGATATCTGTGTTTTTCTTAGATATGCTAAAATTTTTTAAGATTATTAGCGATTATTTTATTCAAATTATGAATTTCCTTTTTGAAGAGAATTCTGCTGAGATTTATGCTTTGACTACTACGCAAACATCACCTCATATAAAACAGTTTATATTGACATCATTTCGGTAACACTTTATTCTGTAATATCCTTAATAAAAGGTCACTTGAAGACAGCCCTTGATGAGTGAGTGATCTTATCAGTAAGTGAAGTGAGGTTTTCCAAAGAGTTTGGATGGCGTGAATGGGACAACGGATGTCTGTTTGTTTAGCAGCAAATGTGTTGTCAGCAATTCTGAGCGGTCGCATTATCTAGTGGTATTTGGATGCATCGTTGCAACCAAATAGACCTGGTGTCACAAGTGCGCCTTCAAGCATGAGATGTTGTGGGTATATTGCCTTCTATTTGTGTTTGTAGAAGGATCAAGTTAATCTATCCAAGAAAAACTTGCAAATGGTTTGACTTTTTTAAAATGGCTACACTGTGACAGTGCTAACAATTCTCCAGGTTCCCTCTGGGATGAGAAAAAAAGACTAGATGCATTTGGCCATCAGTTTACATAATCTCTTAGGGGACTTCTGTTTTGTATGATAAACCGAAAATTTTCCAATTCATACCTAATTCCCTAGGAATAGATATTGGAAATTGTACTACTTTGTCAAGCTGCTAGAATATTGTGAGAGCTTTAATGAATCTGCTTTTCTTTGTCTTTTATCAAATGGAAACCTAGAAATCTGTAACTCCAAGAGTTCAGTTCCAGGGTGAGAGTGTATGGGAACTCTATACTATAGTTTTTGCAACTTACATCTAAAATTATTTGAAAATAAAAGGGTTTTTTTAGGCCAAATTCAGTTTCTGAAAACTTCTAATTGATGGAACTATCTTAGCTTTACAAATCATTACAGTTTTAGGCGGGGGGGGGGGAAGGAAAATTTGCTAAATGAGCCAGCATCACTGCTCGTGATATTTGTTTGTTTGGCTTGATACTTCATCGTCAGTCCTTAGAACAGATTTCCAGGTATGGACATTGTTCTTTTAGAAAAAGGGGATCCGGTCTTCTCAGTTGCTTAGACACTTGTTCAAGGAATCAAACCCAAGACTGGAAGCCAGCGGTATTCCTACCACACCCTACGTGTATCTTTCCCTTCCTCTCGTTTCTCATCCCCTCCTCTCCAAAAGAATAACAAGTACTGCTACTTGGATAGCAGTTGACATTTCTAAAATACTTAAATTTTCATCCATGAATCTAGCAGATATTAGGCATCTACTATTTACGAGACCTCATTCTAGCTACCGTAGATAAAGTGACAAGATACGCAAAATCCTTCTCATGGAAATACCTCTTAGTGGAGAGACACAATAAACAAATTAACAAAAAATAAATAAATGATATATTTTCAGGTAATGATAAATATTAAAAGAAACAAAAGTCATGGGGACTGGAAAAGGAGATGGACTGTCGGGGAAGCGTTTTCTGAAGAGGTAGTTTTTGAGGAAAGACTGAGGAATGGCCTACGCAAAGATGGCAAAATAACTAGCAAATACCAAGGGCTTGGAGACAGAAAAAGCTGAATGTATTTGAGAAACTGAAAAATAGGGTAAAGTAAGTCAATAGGAAATAAGTAAAAGATGAGGAGACAGAGATGGGTTAGGTCTTCTAGGACCCTGTATACCAAGATCAGGAATGTAGATTTTATTTTAATGGTGATTTTAAGAGTGATGGGACACTACTGCATTATTTAAACTTTGGAACAGGAGTCAGCAAACTACCTACCTCTTCTGTTTTTGTAAATAATACTTTATTGGAACATAGCCAGACTCATTCTTTGAATGTATTGTTTGTGAAAGCTTTTGCACCCTAATAGAGTTGAGTAGTTGCAACAAAGACTATATTGCCTAAACAAAAATATTTACCCTCTGGCCTACTATAGAAAAAGTTTGGTAACCTTGCTTTAGAACTTAGGGATATGTGCATTCATCCATCAGGCATTTATTCAGCAAGCATTTGCTGTCTGCTGTGACACCTAAATACCATCTGACTCATGTGGCCAAATACGATCTGATCTCTTTCTAAAGATCGTCATGGCTGGTATATTCAGAGCACACTTCAGTTGGCCCAGCTTGGAAAGGAAGACACAAGGTAGGATGTTGGTACAGGAGTACAGCATGCCATGGACCAGGGTGAATGTAGGGAAAGGTGGTCAGAAATTGGATCATTTAAAGAGGAGAGCTGGTAGAACTTGCTGCTGGATTAGATTTCAATGTGAAGGAAAAAGAGGAATCAAGAATTCCTAGGGTTTGGGCCTAAACACATTGTGAAACAGTGGGACCATTTACTGAGCTAAGCAAGACTTCAAGTTTGGGATTTTAGGAAAGAATTACTAGTTTAACTTTAGACAGTTTAAGTTTGAGATTCCTGTGAGATGTCTAAAGGAAGAAGTTATGTAGGCAGTTGCATATGTGACTCTGCCATTTAGGGGCACAGTCATTAGTGTATAGACCTCCAAATTATGTCATTTCTCTCCAGCCTCTAGTGACCATTGTCAGCTTTCTGTCTCTGTGGATTTACTTGTTCTGACTATTTTACATAAATAGAATCATGCAGTATGTGACCTTATATGTTTGGTCACATCATATTTTTGAGGTTCATGCATGTAACTTTATCAGTACTCCATTCCTTGTTATGGCTGAATAATGTTCTGTTGTGTGTATACTGTTTGTTTATCCATTCATCTGTCCATAGACATTTTATATATATAAATTTGTAGTTATAGCCTTCCCAGTGAGTGTGAAGCAGTATCTTTGTAATTACCGTTACCTTCACCTTAAGTAGAATTCTTTATTTCTTCATATAGCTTTGAGTTAGAGTCTGGTTTCCTTTCTTTTCAGCCTGAGTGACTCCCTTTTGCATTTCTTGTAGGACAAAGCTGCTAGTCACGAGCCCCCTTGAGTTTTGTTTATCTGAGAATGTCTTACTTTCTTCATTTTTGAAGGATTGCTTTACCAAATGGCATTTATCTGAGAATGTCCTAATCATTTCTGAAGGATAGCTTTGGCACATAGAGAATTCTCCAATGGTCGGGTTTTTTCCTTTTAGCACTTGAACTATCCTCACTTTGGGCGTCATGGTTTCTGATGAGAAATCCGCTGTTAGTCTTACTGAGGATCCCTTCTCTGTGGAGAATCACTTCTCTCCGGTTGCTTTCAAGAGTGTCTTTGTCTTTTGACAGTTTGAGTATGTGTTGTGGTTCGGGTCACTTTCAGTTTATCCTGCTTCAAGTTCATAAAGCTTCTTGAATGTATAGACTTTGGTCTTTCGGCAAATTTTTGAGGTTTTCAACCATTATTTTTAAAAATATCCCTTACGCTCTCTCCCCTCCCTCTTCCTTCGGGAGGCCCCGCAGTTTCTATACCGGTGCGCTTGATGGTGTCCTCGGGTTCCTTGGGCTCCGCTAACTTTCTTCGTTTTTCTCTCTCTGCTCCTCAGACTGAGTACTTTTAACTGTTGTATCTTCGCGTTCACGGATTCTCTATTTTGCCTATTTAAATCTATTACTGAACACCTACTCAACCTTGTGTTTCAGTTATAGTACTTTTCAGCTCCAGAATTTTTATTTGGTTTCTTTTTACAGTTTCTATCTTGATATTCTCATTTTGTTCATGAATAGTTTTCCTGATTTCCTGTAGCTTTTTTTATCCATGGTTTTCTTTAGCTCTTTGAGTATATTTTAGTTGATTCAAAGTCTTTGTTTGTTCCAGTGATTGGACTGCCTCAGGGATAGTTTCTTTTGATGTATTTTCCTGATGAATAGGCCATATTTTCCTAATTCTTTGTATGCACTGTAATTTTTTGCTAAAACCTAACCATTTTGAATATTATACTGTGTTAACTCTGGAAAAGCAGACTCTCCCCTACAGCTTTCCAAGCAAAATAGCTTGGCGAAGTCACCAAACAAATGGGAAAAAGTGCATTTCTTGTCCTGTATGGTCCCTGAAGACTCCGTTCTGTTGTCTTAACGATTCGCCGGCGAACTGACGGAGTCCCTCACACGCCCAGAGCCAGGAGGCAGAGCAGACAGTCCTCTCTTTGCAGCAGCTCTGAGCCGGAGCATTCCTTCTGCACGAACCCAGGCTACTGACGCCTCTTCCTTTGCCTTCATCTCCTGCTTCCACAAAGCCCAGGGATCTGCAAGAGGTGGTAACCTAACATCCTTAGGTATTTCCAGAGCATGTGTCTGTTCCTGGGCGTGTCCCGTCTGCCGGGTGTCTCCGACATGCCTGTGAGCCCCTGTTCCAGGAACCGTTCTCCTCAGCCTTCCCTGTGTCAGGGTTTTGGATTCTGTCTGCACTTGTCCCACCTGTCATCCCTTGTGTCAGGCAGGCACAGAGTGGCATGTCTTTAAATCTTTTGATAGATGTCACTGTCCCCAGGAAAGGCACACCAGTCTAGGAGGGAGGAGGCAAAACAAAAGTCCACCTCTGTGCCAGTCCCTCAGAGAACCACCATACAGGCCAAATCGCATACCACAACATTTTAATAGCAATACATTTTATATTAAATAACATTTTTTGCTATCGATTTTTAATATTTTTTAAATTTACATCCAAGTAAGTTACATGTAGTGCAACAATGATTTCAAGAGTAGATTCCTTAATGCCCCTTACCCATTTAGCCCATCCCCCCACCACAACCCCTCCAGTAACCCTCTGTTTGTTCTCCATATTTAAGAGTCTCTTATAAGTAACATTTAATAATCGCATACCATGTTAGCCCTCTGGCACCAAGAAGCCACACCAGGAACACCAGCCACTATCCCACAGGCCTGAGAGACAGAAATGGTAATTCATGGACAGAAACCCCAGAGTTCCCTCTCACTGATTCTCAGCTGTCCTTCCCTTCATCAGCCAGTCCCCTCCTTGCTATAAAGTTTGGATTCGATTCCAGAGACTGACAAAAGTGGATCCTGCGGTCTTTCCCAGCTAACGGTTGTTTGGGTGGAGGGATCAACTCTTTAAGCACTCTGCCCTGTCATTTCCCATGGCGTGGCTCCCCCAGTCTCCTCCTAGTCTTATAATGATTATTTCACGCTCATGTACCTCAATCAAAGATAAGCAGGTACGCACATTGGGAACCGCGTCTGGGCTGCAGACGGAGCATGGCATCCGCCGGTACACGTGTGACCACGGTAGCAGCTGGGGATCTACCGCATTTTCTAGTTTGTCTTTTGATTGAAGTATGTCTTATCAGATGTCTCACTTTTGTTCACTTATGCCTTGCCACAGTTCCATCCAAGTGCACTTACACTTGCTTGTCCACCTCCTGACTGACATATTTCAATAGTATATGTAAATTTTTATCATAAAATGCATATGACATAAAAAATTTACCATCTTTACCGTTTTAACCATTTTAAAAAGTAAAATTTGGAGGCATTGTGTTCACAGTGTTCTACAACCATCATTAGTACTAGTTCCAGAACTTTTTCATCATCTTAAACAGAAACCCCACAACCCGTTAAGCAGTCCCTGCCCAGTCCACCTCCCCTTAGCCCATGGCAACCTCTAATCTGCTTTCTGCTTCTATAGATTTGTGTATAATGGATATTTCATATAAGTGCAGTCATGCAATTTGTGATCCTTTATGTCTGGCTTTTTTAACTTAGCATAACTTTTTCAAAGTTCATCCAGATTTTAGCAAATAAGGGCTCTTCATTCCTTTTTATCTCCAGATACTACTTTATTATATAGATGTACCACATTTCCTCTGTCAGTTGGTGAATTGTTTCTGAGCTGTTTCCAGTTTGACCATTCAAATAATGCTGTTATGAATATTTGTATACAATTTTTTCATGTGGACATATGTTTTGAATTGTCAGAGGATTAGATAATAACTTCAGAGTAAATAGCTGGGTCACATGGCATCCTTAATTTTTAAGATTTTAAGGAACTACCAAACTGTTTTGCATAGTAGCTACAGCATCTTATAATCTCATCAAAACGTCTCAAGTTTTGGGGCACCTGGGTGGCTCAATCAGTAGAGCATCCGGCATCGGCTCAGGTCACGAACTCATGTTAATAGATTCAAGCCCCGCGTCAGGCTCTGTGCTGAATTTTTTAATGTCTGAAGTTTCTGATTTTTCTACATTTTTCTCCACGGTAACACTTGGTATTGCTTGCCTTTTTAATTTTAGCCATCCTAGCAGATGTGTGGTGGTACCGTTGTGTTTCGATGTGCATCTCCCCAGTGAATAATAGTGTTGAGCATCTTTTTTGTGTGCTTGTTGGCCATTTGTATATCTTCTTTGGAGAACTATCTATTCAAGTCTTTTGTCCATCTTTTAATTGTGTCGTCTTTATGTTATTGATTTTTAAGAGTTTTTTATATGTTCTAGATACTAGAATTTTGTCAGAAGTATGATTTGCCAAAATTTTCTCCCATTTTTTTGTCTCATCTTTTTGCTTTCTCGGATAGGGTCCTTTAATGCACAAAAATGTTTACTTTTGACAAAGTCTCATTTATCTGTTTTTTCTTTTGTTGCTCATACTTTGGGTGTCCTATTAACAAACCATTACCAAGTAGAAAACACAACATCCCTTCCACTTTGAAAATAAAGAATATATTGATGTGAAACAAAACAAGAGGAAGAAACCATTGCCAGTTCGAAGGTTATGAAGTTTTTGTTTCAGTTTTTTTGTAAGATTTTTATAATTTTATCTATTAAATTTAGGTCTTTGACCCATTTTGAGTTCTTTTTTGTCAATAAAGTGAAATAAGAGGTCAACTTCTTTCTTTTACATGTAGATAAACAGTTGTCCTGGCACCATTTGTTAAAAAGATGTTAAAAAGAAAGATGTTCTCTCTACAGTAAATGGCCTTGGCACTCAAACTGAAAAGCATTGTATCATAAGTGTTTTGATTTATTTCTCGACTCTCAGTTCATGTCTTTTTGATGCTCTAAATTTTTCAGTTATTATCATCGTGTTTTTGTTACATCATAAAATATTCTTTTCATTCCACTTCTCACAGTTAGGACATTTTCCATTCAAGTCCAAATGGTTCATTACAAAAGTGATTCTGGTGGTGAGAGTGGAGAGGAAGAAGAAATGACTCTCTCCCCTGACACTCTGATTCCCTCTCTGCTGTTAAAAATGGAGCGCTTTAAGTTATCTCCATTGAAATGAGTGCCCCGTTCGTCACTTCACAATTCTGTATTTCCAAACCAAAGAATTTAATCTGCATAGAAGAATAACTGTATGGTTTTGAATCTGACCTGTCTTTTCCAAACATGACCTCCCTCTTTTGAAAAATCTAAAGACTCAGATGGTGAACATTGTGTTCTGTCATACCTCGATTTGCTTTTTAATCTTATGCTCCCTAAATGTATTGACATTTTTGTTTCTACTTTGCTTAAAAATTGCTGTGGCATCTGGTCACAGCATAACCTAATACAGAACCAGAACAGTGACCGGTTTCCTTAGCAACAAGCTCTCCACATCAAGACAGACCCCTCCTGGCTCAGTCCCCCTAACTGAGTCAGACAGCCCTTCCTGGAAAACACGGCCAGTGGGGTCAGGTCACCAAGCGGAATCCAGGGTTGGAGTGGCCATAAATGAATATAAGCAAAGAGGAAGAGAAAACTGTGAAGAGAAAAGACAGTGAGTGTTGTCCTGGCGAGTAAAAAGGGGGTGCAGGTGAAGCAGAAATAATGTCTACCCAAAATTGGTATTATTATTTTGATAATAAATTGATAATACTTTTCTGATAGTCATTTAATCAGTAATTGGCTTACAGAAAGCACGCTCCTCTGGCCCCTCCCCTGCCTCTCCGGTGCTGCCTCGTTGGTTTCCCTTCCCCTCTTCCTGTTCTTGGTTAAGGTGAGAAATTGTTAAGCCTCAGCTCCTAGCCCTATGCCCGTTTTCTATGTTTACTTTCTCAATTTTATGAATTTTGCTGAGAATACAGTAATGTAGCTCTTCCTGGCCTCATGGACGTTCTCTGAGACACACGGCGCGTCGAGCCAGGAGTGGTGGTAGTAACTGCGGTCTGTGGAAGTGCCCTTCTGGAGTCCTCTCCGAGGCCCCGCAGCAAGCCCTGAGTGTTGGGCCCAGGAGTGTAAGTGTGCACCCACTGCGCCTCCTCGTGCCGTCCCAGCAGCGTGATCTCGGCAGAGATGAGCGGAAGTACGCTGCCTTTGGCCTAGTCAGCATTGTGGTTCTCACATTGTCATTATTGCAGACGTTAGTGGCCCAACGCTGAGATATTTAAGGAATACATGTACAGGAGACACTGGTGTTTTAGTGGCTTTCCTCTCCCATTTTTCTTTTCTTTATTATTATTATTATTATTATTATTATTATTATTATTATTATTTTACATTTATTTATTTTTGAGAGGTGGAGAGAGACAGAGTGTGAACCAGAGAGGGGCAGAGGGACACAGAATCGGAAGCAGGGTCCAGGCTCTGAGCTTGCTGTCAGCACAAAGCCTGACACGGGGCTCGAACCCACGAACCATGAGAACCACGAACCATGAGTGTCTGAGCCGAAGCCAGACACTCAACCGACTGAGCCACCCTGGCGCCCTGTGTTTTTTTTAATCATCATACTTACTCTCAGGGTTTAAAATATTTAGGCCTGAAATACAATTTTCAAAATTGAAACTTTTTTTTTTTTAGTTTATTCAGCTTTTTACTTGTTAGGACAGAGTGATTACTTCCAAGTTTCTTTCACGCTAGACTAGAAACCACAGTCCTAAGACACTTTCATCACCTGGAAAAAGTGCACTGTTCCCTTCCCTGTCCAGCTGCCCTTCCGCAGCCCCCCAGCAGCCACTGATCTACTTGCCACAGGTATAGATGACTCTGGTCTGTTCTAGAATTTCATACGTTGAAATTATGATGGCGTCTTTCACTCGGCAGAACTTACTTGAGCTTCATCCATGTTGCCAGGCTTATCAGTGCTTTAGTCCTTCCAGTAGCATGGCCCTTTGGGGGTGTTAGCCCACTACTTGTGTATGCAGTCACCTGTCATCTCGGGGGTTTCCAGCTCTAGGGGATTTTGAATAAGGCTGCTGTGAATATCTGTGTGCACCTCTTTGTGTAGATGTGTGTTTTCATGTCTCCTCGGCAAACACCTGGGGATAGAATGGCTAGATTATATAGTAGCTATTCGCTTACCTTTGTAAGAAACAACCAAAGAGTTCTCCAGAGTGGCTGTAATGTTTTTATTCATTTTTATTGTATCATTTTTGAAACTTTGTGCTGATATGACAGTGTTTTAAAAATATTTTCACCTATCATGCTAATGGTAACAACCATATGCAGTGGAAATAAATATGAGTGAATTTTACATTCTATTTTGAGGAAGGAAGCTTCAGAATGTGCCCTGGAAATGTCTACCTACATGAGATAAGACAGGTGCTTAATCTATTGATTCTAGTAACTATAGATGCTTATTTTAATAAACTTGCCAATACTAAATGTATTTCCATGTATTCTCCCAATATAGGGCATCACATTTGATGAATTCAGGTCATTTTTCCAGTTTCTGAACAACTTAGAAGACTTTGCAATAGCCTTGAATATGTATAACTTTGCAAGTCGCTCTATAGGGCAAGGTAAGTAATCATCTTTCAAAACTTAGAGGCAAAAAATAATCCTGTCTTGTTTCTAGGGGCTTTGATAACAAATTAATAAAGTGTTTCATATTAGCCATCAAGTTGCCTGAAAGTGTGGTATATACTTTGATGGGAAATCTATTTTCCCTAAGCAGAGTTTAGGGAAATATTCTAAACTTTTCCATTAAATTTATTATTGGCCTTCATTTCATATTATGGAGAACACTTAATGATGCTTGTAAAGAGTCAAAGAGGAAGAAACCTCGTGGCCACTGGTAACACCGAGGGACATGTGTCTACCTATGAAAGGGCCACCTGGCCGTGCCCAAGCATCTTCACAGGGTGATACTTGTGTTTCTAACCTACGCCCGATCCCTGCTGATCGAGCCCCCTGAATTTTGCCAACAGAGCCCCCTCTCTGCTGTGGACTGACATTAATCAAGTTTTAAGAATAATATATAAAATTAGATGTTGATTTTGCTTAATTTACAAAGAAATACACTGTCATAGAATTCAGAATATTGTCATCCTCAGGACCAGCTCATTCTTTCCCTATAGATAGACTAACAAGTATAGTCCGTTTTCTAAGATTCTATAGCTGGGACCAATTTCCCTTCCCTAATGGGTCATATCTTTTGTTTAATATTCTTTCCATATGAGGACTTTCCACTTACGTCTTTGAGGTAATTCTACCTGTGTCTGCCATAATCTAATAAGAGCTAGTTCCCAGGGTTACATCTCAGAGGACAGTCCTGTTTTATTACCAAGTTCTGGGGAGAAGCCAAACCGTAGTCCCTAAATGCTCATAAATTCTCTCTCCCAGAAACATAGGTATTGACTCCCTCACCTAGCTTCATTCATGTTCTCACTGAGTTGGAGAAACCTGAAAAATTTTGATATTTCACCCTCCGTCTAGTGCAGATGTTCAAAAAAGACATCTTCTGAACTTAACCTACTTTAGTGTTCTTAAACCAAAACTTTGGGAGCTCTGCCTTCACAGCCAAGCAGTTACTGCCATGATGAACCCATAGTCAACCTTGGGAGGAAAGAAAAGCCAGCACCTGCTTCCCTGGCTCAGAATGGAGAGCTGCTGGTTCACTGCGTGGAACTAGGAACGAAAGCGATGGGACGTGTGCCCTGGCCGGTGCTGGGGTCCATCTCGCGTCCTTTGCTCTTGCGACTCCTAGCACTTAGGTTCAGGTTTTCACCTCTCAAAAGGACCACTGCGGTAGCCACCCCTGTGGTATTCCCGCCATTACCCACTTTCCTCTCCGATGGTTCCTAGAGGCTCACAGAGCGATCTCCCTAAGACGTGACCCCTCCCCCGACCTGCCTGCTGTGGAAACTGCTCCGTTCCCCACTCGCCTGATGAAGAATGTCCAGGCTCCTCCCCTCCAAGGCCCTGTGCAGACCTCTCCAGCTCCTGCGTGTCCCCCGGGCTCCCGTTTGCCCCACGCCTGTGTTCGTTCTTGTCACCTCCTGTGCCATTTCTCTCCTCTCCACAAGCGGAATTCATCCATCCCTAAGAGCTCAGCTCTTTCCTAGTCACTGCTCTGCTCTTTCCTTACGGCTCCGCACTACAGACAGAAGTCACTCGCGTCCAAGTTCTCATACACTATTACTGTTTGTGTGGTCCTGTGTCGTGGTTATTTGGACAGGCATCTCATCACCCATCTGAACTATAGGTTTCTTGGTAATTTATTCATCTTAATTTCTAGTATGTCTGTCACTGACAATAGGTGTTCATTAAACATCATCAAGTGTGAATGCGTTATTAACCCAAGATGCAGCTACTGCTTGGCCTTTAAATTCAAACCACAAAATTTTTCTGTTTTCTAAAAGATAGCATGATTAATGCAAAGTCAGTGTGTTACAGAGTCATGACCCATGTTCAGAAAAACTTCTTTTATAACCTTTCTAGTAGTTAACACATACTATACAAGGAATATTAACTCTACTCCTTTTCTGTGACATTTATCTAGATGAATTTAAGCGTGCCGTCTATGTAGCTACTGGCCTCAAACTTTCACCACATTTAGTGAACACAGTCTTCAAGATTTTTGACGTTGACAAAGATGATCAATTAAGTTATAAAGAATTTATTGGAATTATGAAAGACAGACTCCATAGAGGATTCCGGGTAAAATAAATTTGAAACCTATTGATATCCTTTTTAAAAATTGAAAGAAAAAACTCATCTCCATTTCAGAAACAATTTATACAAAATTTTAAGGATAGAAACATGAAATGTCATATTTGAAAAGAAAACACGTAAGATCGTACCTATTTCCAAAAACCCTTTCAGGTGATAAAAGTTAATGCTTTTTAAAAATATAAATCAGTTTGAATTTCAGTAACTTATTTTCATATCTAGTTAATGTCTTCCTTTCAGTTTGTGGGGTGAAATGTTGCCAGATATGCTCCGATTAATTCAGTCAGCACATAGGCAGTTCAGACTTGGTACTAGACAGAGAAATCGCATTTTGGGCGATGCACATTCCCTCCCACGAGGCAGTTTGAGGCTCTTCAGTCACTGCGTATTCAGGACTTTTTAAATGGAAACTACAGTAAAAACCTATGTTTTGTCTGTTGACCCGTTTTTTTCCTTTTAACATCTTCTACTGGAAGTTACTAGAAATTTAATGATTTTTCCCTCAGAAACATGTTTTAAATAATGAAATACAGCATAAATCAACAAATGTTTACACATTTAATGTGTTTTTGGATGTGCCACAAATGGAAAATAAAAAGATTTTTTTTTACTAACAGCCAGAATGTTCAATCTTTGTCTCTTTGGTAAGAATACTCCTAAGTGTTATACATCTAAAAAGAGAGAAGCTATATATATTTATATATATATATATATATATATATAAAAGCAAGATCCATCTTAAAGAATGTTTTTAAAGATTTTTAATAATTTTTTAAACATTGGTAAACATACTGTGTACTTAACTGCCACCTAGTGGTGAGTTGTTAACACTTGTAACTGATGTCACCAAGGATATACATTGAAAATCATTTATGTTCCCTCAAAAATTTAAGAGTAGCAAGAGCAGATTAAAATATAAACTGTGCTACAGATCTCTGATACTATATTTATCTCTTAAATGTTATGTGTTTTTATTTTTGCTTTATTTATCTATTGCATACCTGTGGCCCCATAACCTTCCATTTACGTTTACATACTTGGAATCCTCTGTTCCACAGGGTTACAAAACCGTCCAGAAGTATCCCACTTTCAAATCCTGTCTCAAGAAGGAACTTCACAGCAGATAAGTATGTTACCTTCCCTGTTTGTCTAAATGTATTCAGAAATAAAGGAAGGATCATAATTTATTTTTCTATTGTGACATTTTGGAAGTAACTGAAAGAAATAGACTTATAACTTATTTTTGTATTTTAGGCCACTAATTCAGTTGAGGACTTACTCTTCTAATGATTTCATTTTAGACCAGTCATTTAATTTAAGAGTTAATCGTTACAGCAAAGCATGAATTTGCACCTATTACACTGTGATCCAGAAATGAACTAGAATAAGTACTCATCTGACTGGAATTCTCTTGGAGTATCTTGCATGCAAAATATTCTATTAAACCTGCAATTTTGTATCTGAGCAGATACAATGTAATGAATCCAAATAGGATTTTTATAATCTGGGGCCATTAGCATCTAAGGGAATATTAGTTACTGTTTTATAGGAACATTGTCCGAACATCTGCTGTAATAATAGCGACTAAGTTTTAGAATTATTTTAGATGCCTGGCCGTCTACTAGGTGTTCTTCTACACGTAGTATCTCATTTAATCCTCACAGGTAGATACTCCATGTGACAGCAGGTAAAATAAAGACATAGTGAGTAATTGGCCCTACATAACTTGCTGGTAAGTGGCCAGCTAGGATTTGAGCCTCGTTCTGTCTGATGGCAAAGCCATGTTATTAACTGTTTACTAAACTATCATCATAGAATGCTATAGTGGAGGAAAGTGTAGGAGATTAATTCAGTTTGTGTCAACCCAGAGAAATAACTCCAATTTGTTGCTGATCTCCAGAATGAGACGTTTACTTTTCCTTTTTTCTTTTAAAAGTCTACTGTTATAGCTACAAAATTTTGGTTTGAGTTCTTATTAGTTAGGTCTTGACAGTAAAGGTTCTGTTCATTTATATATGCTTGCGAATATATATTCTTGCTGTTTCCCTCAAGCCTGAAACATTTGTATATGCCTTTATCAGGATTTCCCAAAGCGGTTCCATAGCATAGTGATGCATATTACTCTAAAAAACAACAAAAAATCTACTTAGTCAATTAAGTTTGAGAAATATCATAATTAACATGATGCAGTAGGTTTCTTCCCCCTTAGAACTTATCAGATCTTAATATACCACTATTCATGTGTCTCTCCAAGAGAAAACCAAGTATTCACCATTCTACAAAGCTTTCAAAGCTTTCTTTTCTTTTCTTTTCTTTTCTTTTCTTTTTTCTTTTTTTTTTTTTTATGGAACTCATTCTGGAAACTCGTTTTGGCTCTAGCATGTTCCGTGGCAAGTAGGCCTCTTTATCTATTTATGGTGGGAACTGTTGAGCCGGCAAAAGAAGTCAGGTCATCCTCGTCTCTATTTTAAGGAAGTTTACACTGCCTATAAGAAGTTTTAACTGCCTAACGTTAAAAAAATGTAGGACCATACCATTTGTTCATAGAGTGTTCCCCACCAACCCATAATAGTGCCACACTGACGCTGCTGATCCCACGTAGCAGTACCTAGAACCAGAGACAGAGACGGCCCCCTTTATTCTAGACCTTCGTGATACTGAAGTTAGACAAGTTACTTAGCAGAGTGCTGCACTTTTAAGTTAAAGGAAATGTTTTATGTTAAGACTTTGAATCTTATATTGTCTGTTAAATGTTTTTATTATGTGCCTTACCGTTTCACATTATTATCATAGTAATAGTTGATTAATGTCATCACCTCTTGGTTTCATCCTAAATAAATACTGCTTTTATATATGTTTTTTTTCCATTAGGTACTTCTAAAGCAAAGTTTAAAGGATTATTCTCTACATGATGATGCAAGAAGTGAAAATTTCAGAGAGTAAAAGCAGGTCTCGGATCAGAACATGTAGAAAAGAAGAAAAAGATGAAACGCTAATTATAGTTTTTCTTAATTGAATTCTTGAACATAAGACAGATAAAATGCATCCCCTCACTAACTCCAAATGTTATGTGTTATCAAGTTGAGCTTTTGCATTGATTTATTGAACTCTGTACTTTTTCATTCCTTTCAGAAGTATATAGATACTTCCAATGACTATATAAGAATGTATTTTAAATATTTTTTATTTATTAGAAATTTGCCTCATTTCAAAATAATATATGACTCCTGGAATCTAGATAACTTAAAAATTAATAGCAACAACATATTTTCTTTGGTTTTAGACTGTGAACTTATTTTCAGAATAATGAGTATTACTGAAGATTTATCCTAGGCCTCTAGAATTGTAGGAGAATCCCCATTATTACCAGGTTTTTAATTACATTAAAATACTTTAAAAAAACAAATAGAAAGTAAGCTACTATATAATATAATATGATGGTTTACATTGTACTTTTAACTTTTAAGAGTACTTAACATATACTGTGTGAATCATATAAAGTTTTTTTAAAGTTTTTGTTCATTTGCCAAAGTCATCAGAATGTCTTATATTCCTTCATGTATATAGTTAAGCAATTTCAAATGTAGATTTTTTTTTCCTCAAACAAAGTCACATCTTCACAGTAGAAACCATGGTAGTTACGGCAGTCACTGTCCTTGCCCCGACCGTCTTTGACGTGCCGCTGCCCCCGACGGCACACGGGTGTGTCGGTCACGCTCCTCGAAGCTGTCTTGCCACCCTGCGGGTGCTGACCGCTGTTGGTGCGACGCGCCGCCAGCGCGGGTGTGAGCAACGCACGAGTCACGTCTGTATTTCGTAGAAGGTAACGTTTTGTTTCTCACAAAAGGACCACTTTGGCAAAAGTGATGCCAAACAGCCGATCATAATGAATAATTTAAGTAAACTCATTATTTCAAGCTAATATTTCAAGTTCATTAAGTCAAAAGACTTCAAAAAGAATAACTTTCTAGTGAGAAACAAAATTGGGTTTTCACATGGAGCAAATAATTTGGTAGCATTTAATGGAAGTCTGTTCAGTTAGAAAGTATAGTTTATAAAAGGATACTGTACAAAAATAGAACAATGAATTTAAGTTAATATATTTATATATCGTGTGGAAGATAAGTTCATTTATCTTCTAAGATGTATTTAATGTAAATTGCACACACTCCAATGATAACCTTGCTTCTGCATATGAAAATAGGAACTACGAACTTTGTTTTTTAAGTTATAAACGTGAAATTGATAGTTCTGCGTTGCCTATTTATAAAAGTCATGTTATTTCCAAGAAAATGTTGCTATTAACATTGACTATGTATTTGTTAAACTTTTACATTCTTTGTCATTATTTATTACATGGATATAGAAATACATATGATTCATGGATTTGAAGGTTCCATATAGTATAATAATTTAATTTCACCTGCTTTGAAGGTTGACTCGATTGATTGACTAAATGAAAATGCCAACCCACTCATTTAACATGTCTAAAGTCTACACTAAATGTCCTCAATATTAATTATTTGTTATCCAAAATGAAGAAATGCAATTTACTTTCATCTTTGACTATAAGTTATCTTGCATATATGGAGAAATTTCTATTTAGAACAGGTCTGTCAGTATAGTTTTAAAAATGAATTAGCTCATTAAAATTCTTTATAATTCTGTCACTCACCCAAGGCACACTACAGATGCAGTCTTTACTGTTTATCAGTATAAATGAATATTTCTCTTGTTTATCAGGCTGCAGTGTAATATTAAAATGGGAATAAATAAAATATTCTGATAAAAGGAAAAAGAGTAGTAAATTATAGTGATTATGTATCATCACCCTTGACTTTTATCATCTATAAATTGGAGGTAAAAATCTCACTAGATTGTTGTTTACATCAATTGAAAAATCTTAATGCTTCGGTAGTAACATACGAAATACATGTTTGCCATTATTCTCCATATTTCCTTCTACAAGTTGTTTGGAAACATGAAACTATACATAAATTTTAGTATCATACTCTACAGACAGTCTAGATGTTAAAAGGTTTATGGTATTTCTCAGTATCATTTCATATTAAGAAATTCACTTAATTTATCCAGTTTATTGTTCTTATTATAAAATATAATTGTAAAGCAATCTGTTGTACGTTCTTATATTATCTTAAAACAAATACCCCTGCCCTTGAATCAAGAAGCCTAGTACTTGGTGTTTATATATACCTGTGGACTAGTGTCTTTCTAAAATGTCACCTTCAGCCTTTGAAAATTCTTGTTGGTTATCAACATTTTAATAGCTGTAAATAAATTGCAGAGCCATAAAGCTTCTCAAAGTGTATAATAGGAATTTTAGAATTGTGGTCATGGGTACTAGAAAGCTTTTCAGAAAGCTTCATGGTGCCAGTGGAGTATGCATTTTGCTTTACAGAACTGACTGTTTAAATGGCTAAAAATCCTTCAGCCTACACTACAGCAGCTCCCGTTTAACTGATGTTGGCATTTTGTAGGCATCGTTTTACCAAGACAACTCCTAGAAATTTACTAGTTTTCAGAACATACTAAATACCTGATGCTTTATAGCCATATAACATGTTAACATTTTTACATATTGCTTTTACTTTCATAGGATGTAAAACTATGAATTAATTGTGTAATATTCACAAAGTATAAAATAAAAATTGTAACTGTTAAGAAAGCATTGTGGTTTTTTCTCTTAATTGACAGCATTTTTACTTTTCAATACTTTATGAAATAGTTGTGTGTCCTGCAGCCAGTCACATCTTATATTCTGTGAAATACCGTATGATGAGCACCAACACAAAGAATTCTCTTTATATCTTTATAATTTTTGTTAGGTCACAATCCGTATTTTTGGCACACATCTTGAAAACCAAGAATTGTATCTATAATTGTGACTGTCGGCACATGAATATACAATGCTTAGAGGAAATAAAAATCTTATTATAAAAGTTTTTTGGAAAAGATAAACTTTTTCAGTGTGTGTGTGTGTGTGTTTCTAAAATTCAAAGAACTCTAGAGAGCTAAATAAAAACCATCTCTCTTCCTATCAACCCTCATTTCTGCTTCTCCGAGGCTATCACTTTCCAATCTTGTAGCAGTTTCTTTACCAAAAGAAACTTCTTCCTATTTCAGGATAATATGTTATACTGATATTTCTTTTTTTTTTTTTTTGACATCTAAGAAAATTTTTATTTTTTTAATTGGTTTTAATGTTTATTTTTTTAATTTTTTCTTTATTATTATTTTTTAAATATAACAGAATTTATTTTTTTAACATATGCAATTATTTTCAGTCATTTACAATACAGTAGTTACAATGACACTCCAAACAGAAAAGCAAAGTAAAAAATCAAAACCCCCACTTCTATTTCATGTAATTAGACTTATACAGAAATTAGAAGGTTAAGTACCACCTAGTTAATCACCTAATTTCACAGCTATCTGAAGTGGCATTCGTCATATAGCAGCTTGTCTATGATACATTCAAGATACACCAAAGACTTAATCATCCATTTTCTATATAAAAGGTAGCTACTTTTTAAAAAAAAATTTTTTTTAATGTTTTATTTATTTTTGATTCAGAGAGAGACAGAGCATGAGAGGGGGAGGGGCAGAGAGAGAAGGAGACACAGAACTGGAAGCAGGCTCCAGGCTCTGAGCTAGCTGTCAGCACAGAGCCTGATGTGGGGCTCGAACCCACGAATGTGAGATCTGACCTGAGCCGAAGTTGGAGGGTTAACCAACTGAGCCACCCAGGCACCCCGGTAGCTACTTTTTTGCATGGACCTCAAGTATACTGTAGTATAGAGGTGAAATTTAAGGAAAGGTATTAAGCAGGCTGTGTTTTAGCTTATGGGCAAGTAATAAATTGTATACTGATATTTCTTGATTGATTTCCTTTTTTAGATTACTAACTGTTGACCTCCTACAAAGGAAGATGGGGATTTGGCATCTCCTACAATCCACCTCCAGGTCAGACATTCCCTTTTCTCCATCCTTTGAATATAGTTAAAGCATAATTTTAGTTAAAGCAATTATTTCAGTATCATCAATTTTATTTCTTTTCTTCTACATCTTTTTACTTTCTGTGGAGTTAAAATACTCTTCAGTATGCGTCATGTTTTATATCCTTCTCATGTACCTCCCCAACAGTAATTCATCCCCACACTCACCTCCAGAACTCAACATGGATTGTTTATACATTGCAACACATCAGGTAATATGTAAGTTTTTCATTATCATTTTCAACATGCCTCTGGAGACTCCCTGCCTTATTTTTCCTACAGTGATTGTTTTCCAGCCCTGATGCAGAACAGTCATCCTAGGATTCCCTTCTCTGTGTCTCAAAGATTGTATTTTACCCTCTCCATATCCCGGTCTTCTTCTTACCTTTTCCTATTTTGGAGTGGATCATAGTCCTCCATTATTTCCTGGGAACGGCTGTATGACACATTTTTGAGATCTTGTATGCCTAAAAATGCATTTATTCTCCCTCATTTGTGACTAACAAGTTGTCCAGGGATGGGAGTCAAGGATGGCAATCTTTTCGCTCAGAACTTTGAAAGCGTTGCCCTATTGTTTCCCAGCTTTCAACACTCGATACTTAATCACATATTCTGGTAGATTCCTAACCTATTTGGTCTCTCTCTCTCTCTCAAGTTAATAGAATCTTTGTCTCTACTGTTCTGAAGTTTCACATTGATCTAACTTGGTAAAGATCATTACTCACTGATGTGCTGGGCACTCCATAGTTCTTTCAATCTTAAAACATAATTCAGTTCTGCAGAATAATAACAAAGCAGTAATTTCTTTGAGAACTTCGTCTCCTCCTTATTTTCTCTGTCCAAGTTCTCTGGAATTTCTCGTATTTAATCTCCTACACTCTAATTTTTCCTTTCCCCCTTCTTACTGTTCATCTCTTTATCTTTCTATTACCACCCTTTAAAAGATTTCTTGAAATTTTTTTTGAGAACCTCCTTACCGTCTTTCCCTTCTATTAAGCTTTTTACGTACTCCATCCTATTTTTTAAATTTGTTCTTCAAATTTACCTCCTGTTCTTATTTTGTTAATTCAGTAGCTTTTATCCTTCCTGATTATTTTCATTTCTTTTAAATTTTTTTCTCTTCATTGTCTCTTTTTCTGTTTGTGTTTTGGGTGTCTCATATTTGGGGTTCTTCCCAAATATCTGGTCATCTTTTGCTCTGTGTTCATATTTTAAAACAAATTACAAGCTCTGTGTCTATGGAATTAGCTTTTGACTGGTGAATCTCACTCATTGCTTTTCTGGCCGAGTCACTTCGTACGACGTTGGCTTTTCAGTATTGATAGGTCTTTCTCTTTGGTTCCAGTTTCTTCTGCCTTTCAGTTAAAGCCTAGCTGCCATTTTGTTCAGAGTTATGTATGGGGAGGAGCGCTCTATTTAATACCCTTCCTTCAAATGTACTCGCCTCTCTGTACATGGAATACCGTGGCTTGACCTCTGAAGAGGTTTCTGCTGGGGTGTGAGGGGAGAGGAGGTTGGTCCACAAGGGAGCTTGAGGTCAAAATGCTTTATAAACAGAATTTCAGTCAATCCTATTTACAGTGCCAACCTCTGAGGTATCTGGATGCTTCCATTCTTAAACCTTTCTGGATCTCTGCAGTGTCAACCTGCCTTTCTCAGGGGTCCCTGTGTTGCAAGCATTTAAGTTCTCCTTGGTCTGGAAGTTAATTACCATCTGTTTCCGAGATTTGAAAATTGTGTGCCTGTACTCTCTTGTCCTTGAGAAAGAAAGCTATGCTTTTCTGCCATTTTATACCGTTCCAAGCAGGAGTGGGGAAGAGGTGTGTACAAAAGCGTATATTTAGCCTCCATACTTAGACTATATCTGAAGTCCCCATACAGAACCGAACAGTGGTCACCGTGAGGGTGGGGCCACAGGTCTATTAAATGAACGGGACCATAGCTCATATATCGAATGAGCCACTTTTGGACTGTTTCGGTGCTTCTACCATGTTTTTGTCAAGAAAAGCACGTTTTTAAAACTTAGGATCTCAGTCCAGAGAAAGAGTAAACTATGAAGGTCAGGTATGAGGTGGATTTATTCACCAAACCCAGAGTTAGCTGGGTTACTTCTTGAAGCAGACAGAGATGGTTATAAGAAAAATGAGAGCATGATGGTGAATTTATGGAACATCGCAGGATTTCAGCTTGGATGGTGGGAGTGGGAAAGGGATTCGTTGACAAAGGGCCATCGGTGGAAATCAGTCAGTAGACTAAAAAAGTCGAAGAGAGAAGCCATACTCTCTCACAAAACATACTTTGGTGATGTTTACCTTAAGAGATCAAGAACTGAACTCAATTCTTAGTCTAATTCCGTATGACATTATCTATCATGTATTTTCAAGGATGAAGCCAGCAGCTTGAAGGTAAGATCCGTCTACTAGCAGATTTTAAACGAAGATAAAATGAGCTTGGGAATGAAAGGGAATGAATAAAGATAATTCCAGTCTGTGGCATATAATGCTTTACTTTGCAAGCTCTGGGTGCTATAAGAGTTAAAGATTCAAGCTGGAAAACCTACCAAAAAAAAAAAAAAAAAAAACCCCACACACAACACTCTGAAAATCTATACTTTTTTTATGTCATTGCTCTTTGGTGCTAAGAGGTTCTCAAGAAAGTGAGTATCTTATATACCGTTCGTGCTGTAATATTTTATTACAGTGAGTGTACAGAAGATTAGCTGTCTCAAAGATTCTTTTGAAATCAGATTGTACATCAAAACTGCATTGTGCCCTGCTAAGTAAGCAAATTTTAGAAAGAGGAGAAGGTGATGTCAAGACTTATTGCAAAATGAACAAATAAAGGAAGAAAGACTTGCTTGGTGTTCAGCCTATTAAAGCATAGCCAAATGTCAGTCTTCATTTGTCAACTTAAATATGTTTTTCTAAAACTTACAAAGATTCCGTCTGCGGAAAGTATCCTTGAGCCAGTGTTTGGACTTAAGAAATAAATTCGGCAACACGAGAATGCTAAACAGATTATACCAATAACTCAATTTCTCTTAGTGATTATTTACCACATAAATATGTACATTACTAATTCAGATACAGGCATAGGTTGACTTCTGTGTTCTTCTGATTGTAAAATTAATACATGTATATTTGTTCCCCAGAAGGTCAGAGGTAAGCGTCTCTTCCACAATAGCTAGACCACCAAATACAACACTAGCATTTCTCATCTCTGGGGATTTTTCTCTTCACACACACAAAAAAGTCAAAAATAAATTTTGAAAACCAAGAGCTGACCCTCAAGTAGCCAGGGTGAGGGCTAGGCAGCTCGCCTGAATTGGAAATAACCCAGAACATAGGGATTAACCAGGAACAACTAGGCCAGACAGCAGACTTCACAGGTGCTTGGAACCGGCCTCGGAGGGAGCAGCAGGCCTTGCGGAGGCCCCGGGCTGCCCTGCCAGTACCTGAGCACGCGGGACCTCGAACAGCAGGAGTGTAAGACCCCCTCCTCTGGACTAAAGTCTCCAGGCAGGCCCTGAGGGTGCTGAGAGCAGTGTACACACTCACACAGACACCGCTGGCTGAAAGAAGAAACCAACAGGACTCTCCTAGATCAGTCATAACCTCCTAAAGACAACCAAGTCCATGCACGGCCGGCCGCCATGAGAAGTGACAGAGAGCAAACGAGACCCCAACAAATCAGACGTTGGAACTGAATACAGAACACACAAGGGCTCTGTATGAACAGAGCTGAAATTACCAAAATTTGTTTCACAACAAAATAAAACAAAACATTGGGATTAAGCAGATACACTTACCAGATAGGATTTCCAGGAAGAAAATATTTAATTGCTGGAATCAAAACCTCAATTTAGAGTTTGGGGCCCAGCCATGGCTGAGTAACTGGTAGTAGACCTACCCTCTGTCATGCTGGACACAAGCGGGGCAAGACTCCATGAGGCTGTGTGGCAGAAAGCCGCTACTGGAGGTCACACAGCCAGGTCTTCAGACCTCACGGAACAACCCAAGAATTCAATGAAAGACATGCCTTAAGGGAAAGACTATTCTGGGGGTGCCTGGGTGGCTCAGTTGGTTAAACATCCAACTTCAGCTTGGGTCATGATCTCACAGGTCATGAGTTCCAGCCCCACATCAGGCTCTGTGCTGACATCATGGAGCCTGCTTGGGACTCTCTCTCTCTGTGTCTGCCCCTCCCCCGATTGTTCTCTCTCTCTCTCTCTCTCTCTCTCTCTCTCTCTCTCTCTCTCTCTGCCCCTCCCCCGATTGTTGTTCTCTCTCTCTCTCTCTCTCTTTCTTTCTCTTTCTCAATAAATAAAGTTGAAAAGAAGAGAGTTAAGTGTACTCTGAAGAAAGGACGATTCTAGACCAATCCTAGTAAAACCTAAAATTAATCCACAGTAGGCACAGCTGGTCTGCCGGTCAGTAACCACGTGTGCAAACAAAAGCATTCAGTACGCTAAGCAGGAAACTGTGACCCTAGAAACAGACCCAGAGGTGACCCAGATGCTTGAATTAGCAGCTCCATACCTGTTGCTTTTAAAAATGGGAATTTTTCCCATTGGATTTTCTTTCTGATTATTATTAGTATATAGAAAAATAATTGATTTATTCAGCTACTTAACTCTTAGTTCTGATATTTTTTTCTATTGATTCTTTTGAGTTTTCTGGTGGTAAATCATATCATATGAAAAAGACGGTAAAGGTGTCTTTGCCTATTTCTATATTACTGCTCTTATTTCCATTTCCCATATTACTGCACTGATTATAGTTTCCAGAACAATGTAAAATACTAATTGTGACAGCAGAAATCTTGAGTTCTTGTTTAATAAGGTTATCACTAATGTTGTCAATGAAGCACAATATTTTCCTGTTGATTAGAGACACATCCTTTATCTTGTTAAGAAAGTATCCCTTATTTCCTGGATTTAAAAGAGTCTAGAGAAAGGAATGGGCATTGAATCATCTCAAATGCCTTTTCAGCTTCCAGTGATGATTACACATCTTTCCAGTTTGACCTCCACATGCGCTGTATCTGCTTTACAGGCTTCTCCATATTAAATTACTCTGCATTACTGTGATGAAGTCTGAGCGTGGTCGGCCGTTCTTTCAGACCCTGGCCTCAGACAGGCTGACGTCCCTGTATCAAGATTCTCATTTCCAAATTGGAGCTAAGAATTGTATCTGCCCCATGTTACAGAGATCGGATCCTTTCTATAAGGTAAATTTACAGAACTATAAATTAAGAACCATACGGTACTTAACCAACTAGTCGTACATTATCGTTATTAACAAGAGGACTGAATATGGTTTGAGTGGGGACAGTTGCATTTCCTGTCAAATTTTTTATACGCGTGACTGAGATGTTTGTCGAGTTTTCTTAAAATGGGTATCTTAAATTTTTCATGTATGAATCATGGGAAGGAACAACAAGAAGTTATTTTCTCTTTATTTTATTTTAAGGCTATGTTGTTTGTTGACCCCTACCTCCTTATGGGTCGGCTAACTCGCTCATAATATCCCTGGGCAGGACTGGTTCATGGTCATGTGCTAAATGTCCCCGCACAAAGTCCAGGACAGGAGGGCCCCACACTTGAGGCCTAATGCTCTGTAGTCACCATCTTCGAATTCTTAATCATGTTATCTTTGCATGTTTGTTTTATCGGTGAAATTATTGAGACAGTGGAGGTTGCACAGGGGGCGTGGAGCCCCTGCTCACACAGCTCTCCTTTCCTCCCCGGGACGGGTCCTTGGCCCTCCCCTGACTTGCCCGGCCGCACCCTCCCCAGTGCTGCCCCAGTGTCTGCTGAACCCCCAGCCCCCTGTGAGGGTCAAGGGGGCAGGTCTGGGTAGGAATGGGGAAGGGCTCCCACAGCCCACGAAACTTTGGGGCATAGGATGCGGAGGACGTCCTGCCCTAACTGGCAGTGCCGTGATTCACCAGGAGCTGGCAGGCAGCCGGAGACCACAACTCCCTGGAGACCAGCCCTTCAGCCACTCCTAATCCAAGGGCCTACGGCGTTCTAGCTTACAGGCGCAGAGTCCCCTGGGAGTGGCCTGTCCCTGTGAGCTGAAGCGTCAGGCCTGCGGAAAGCATAGGCATCTGACTGGACTCCCCCAGGGTGCTCTCCACCTAAGCGCGGTGGGCATCAGCCCAGCAGCTGGTGGGAGAGGGGACGGGCAGCCATCATCCTGGACAAATTCACGTGCATCCAGAGTCATGGGATAGCTCTCAGGGCACCTGTGAAGGCCCACGCTCACCTTGCAAATACCCCAGTGCCTGCAGGAGTCTACCTCAGCTCGCTTTGTGCTGGATCAACTCTCTCGTCCTCTACAACCTTCCTGTGTAACTGTATATGCCTCTTCTGGCCAAGTGGAAGGGGCCTCATGAAACAGGAATTAGTAAACTTGATGATTCCACATAGGCATTATATACTCTGATATCTGCATTCAAAACTGGCAATGCAGGGCCGCCTGGGTGGCTCAGTGAGTTAAGCTTCCAACTCTGGCTCAGGTTGTGATCTCGCAGTTCTGGGTTCGAGCCCTGCATCAGGTACTGTGCTGACAGCTCAGAGCCTGGAACCTGCTTTGGATTCTGTGTCTTCTTTCTCTGCCCCTGCTCCTCTCTCTCTCTCTCTCTCTCTCTCTCTCTCTGGCTCTCTCTCTCTCTCAAAAGCAAATAAACATAAAAAAAACTGGCATTGCAGAATATAAAGAATGGTGAAAGCCGTGTTAATAATTTAACATGATTACTTTTTATCTACTGGACACAGCATTAATAGCATATAGAAAACATCATGACAAGTTGAGAGAGAGAGCACAGGAAAGAACTTTAGACTTTACTACCTTACACGGTACTTTTTCCTACCTTTTTTTTTTTTTTTGGAACAAAAAGCCCTGCATTTTCATTTTGCACATGGCTCCAAAAATTATGCAGCCGTTCTTTCCCTGGTTCGTGGAAATCTGGGCCAGTGTGCAAGGGCATCTGTGAGTTTGGTGAGATCTAGGATGGTAAGAAACAAACGAAGAAAAGAATGATATTGTATGCTATTTGCAATTCTATTTCGATTTTCTCAAAATGACAATGGGAAAAAATGATTTTATATGAGGAAAAAAACGTCGGAGAAAAGATAAGCTGAGAAGCACGCTGCTGCCGCCCCCACCGCACTGGGCAACACGGAGCAGCACGTCTGCAAGAACCGACGCCCAGCGCCCAGCGAGGCCGGCGAACTGAAGCGACTCCTCCCATTTCACCCCTAGGGGACTCCACTTAACAACCAAATGGCCGCACTCTGAAAAGGTACAAAGCCGGGGCGCCTGGGTGGGTCAGCCGTTTGAGTGATCGACTCTTGATTTCCTCTCAGATCATGATCCCATGGGACCCCGCTTGGGGGATTCTCTCCCCCTCTCTCCCTGTCTCCCGCCCCACCTCAGAATAAATAAACTTTTTTTAAAAAAGGTACAAAGTTAAACTTATAACTCCAGCAGAATGTAAATTTGTAAAGAATAGATGATAGCGAGATGTTGTAACATTTGTAAATTTTCCTTGAGGCAGAAGCTATTTAAGTAAAAACGAGGGTTGGAAGGACACACAGCGTACTCTGAACCGGATGGCAGAGCTGAGGGCTGTTGGCAGAAGACTGACCGGGAACAGAGACTTGGGACAGATTAGGGAGGGAATGATGAATGACAGCCTCAAAGAAAAAACTCGAGAGCTGGCAAATAATGATATCAACTTTGTCTTTCATTGACCCAGTGCTGGAAAGAACACCGGCCACCTCACTATTCAATAATAAGTAGACACACCATTATCTTCCAACCCAGAAGAATAAGGAACAATAATTTAAGTCAGTGAAACGGTTTCCACATCCTAAACTTCAGTGATGACTATTGTCGTGCAATGTCTTGCTAGAGAGGCATTTTCACCCATGATGAATATGTGTAGTTGACCAGGGCTTTTAAAAAGCAATGGTCTGAGGCTCTCTGTACTTGAGATTCTGCTACCAGTTTCTCATTAAGGTGATTCATGAAATCTTTCAATTAGATTCCTATGTATTTTTAAAAACCAATTTGGTCTCTACCTTTCAGCTAAATGAATGAGTCAGTGTATCATGCAGACAGGTGTGGACTTGCATAATTATCAGGTTAAATGATCCTTGGGGAAAAGAGAGCCAAGGGCAAGGACTTCAAACAGAATCCAAGAAGATAGAACTTTCTCGAAAAAGATTAATTGAGAAATATCCATAAACAGGTGAAACACATTTAGCCCATCCATTCAAAATAGTGTGGCTAAGCATGGCTCTCAAGCCAGACTCAAGTTCAAATCCTGACTCTGACACCACCTGGCTTTGTAGTCAAGCAAGGTTCTTCCACTTTCCATGCCTCGGCTTTCTCACATGCGACGTGACACATTGACAGTGGCGGGGTCCTCTGGTTGTTGCAAGAATTAGAGGGTTATTGTCTGCAAGGCTTTCAATTTAGCGAACACTTAATAAATGTTGGTTATTATTACTCCTAAAAAATATACCTAATTCGTCTACAATTAGCTTATTTGTAGCATGTTCATAAACCTGACCTTAAAGGTGAACACAAAAGTAAATATTTATGGGCTATTGAAAAGTACAAAGTGGTGTTCATTATCAAAGGGAATTATAAGTAGTGAAAAGAAAATATATTTTTAAAAATTAAAAAAATGATATTGCCAAATGGCTTAAACCTGCCCCATATATATGTATTACCTATTTTAATTGTTGTCATCATCTTCCTTTATTGAAGTTTCTTGGTTTTCAGGCACCTACTTAAATTTATTGAATAGTTTATGCTAAGCAGATGAAATATATAACCCACGTACCTGGGACTATTTCTGCCTACTAGTTTTCTTTCTTCCTAAAAACAGAAAAGAGAATTGCCGATGGCAAAAAAAAAAAAAATCTGTCTTCTTGTCAGCTCCTTCTGCTCATATCACCAGGATTCTGAATTATATATTCAAATAATTTGCATTTTCCCACTCCTAGTTTAAAAAAAAATCAAGTTAAGTCAAAAGCTAAAACACATTCCTTTTTATAGCAGAAAATTGCTTCTATTGCTCAAAGCTCATTTAAAATAAAATCTAGTCACTCTGAAAAACATACGTGTGTGTGTGTGTGTGTGTGTGTGTGTGTGTGAGTCTATACATTTTTAATTTGGTTTCAGATCAGTAGTCACTCATATTCCCACATAACACCTTTTTTAAATGTAATGTTTTCCTTGAAGAAGTGGGAATAAAGCTTTATTCTTGTTGCAAAGCATTGCTCAATCCTGTGTTTAGCATCGTGCCTGTGATCTGGTAGATAACTAATACATCTTTGTTAAAAGAATAAGTGGATAAACTTATGAATGAATGAATGAATGAATGAATGAGCAAAGCAGGGCATAGCATGACTGAAAAGCAAATATAGTCTTTGCCTGACTTTTACTTTACTTCTAAATACCTTCCCTAACCATGTCTCTGCCTTCTACCATTAAAACTAATAAATATAACTACTCACATACTTGAGAGTTCCCCAGTAAAATACGCGTCCCAACACCTAACGTGCTTTAGCCTCAATGAGATGAATTTGCCTTCTTTGATAGTAAGTCCAGATTGTAGCTAACATATATTCATCACATGTATTATGTATACAGAATGCTTAAAGTTACATGTCCAGCGTGTGTGTGTGTGTGTATATATATATATCTTCTCTATATTTGCCAGGCACTATACTAAGCACATTATATACACAATCCCATTATCATTCTCCACATCCCTATAAGCTAATAGATACTATTATATTTCTAAGCTTCTATCTTAAAGAAGGTTGTAAGAAGTTATATCTTAAAGAAGCTTAAGGAAGTTAAGTAATTCTCCCAGTAGGTTTACAGCCGGGTTTGTCTGGTTCCTGCACTGATCTCTTTGCTGCTGTGACAAACTGCGTCCTGTGATGTAAGAACAGCAGGAAGTGGACAGAGGTGACCTCTAACCCTTGGAGCCGGTGCCGGTGACAGGCTGCGGTTTGGGGGGAAGGTTGGGACTCTGGCCCAGTAGACTCCCAACAGACAACGTATCAGAACGGACTGAAAAGAGGCTGTGGGCAACAAGCCATGCAAAAAAGATAGAATAGTAAGGCAAAAAAAAAACCCCAAAAACCCCAGAGAGGATGGAAAGCTGAAATATTGGCCTCTAGCTAGAGTTATATAATTTATCTTCAAACCAAGACACTTGAAAGTCAAAGGGGACTCTAGGCATAGTTGTATTAGGACGACCCCAAGCTGGGACTGTCCCGAGTAAATCAGGAAATATGGACACTTTTCCTGCTTCCTTTCTTGCTATCTTTTTTCTTTTATTCCTTCTTTTATTCCTCCCTTCTTTCATCCCCCTCTTTATTTTCCCTCTATGTCTCTCTGGCTTTCCCCATGTAGCTCAAGGGACAATAATCTGCCATGATGATCTGATATCAGGAAGCTCACTAAGTGCCTCCTCTCTGAACTTATTTGACAAGTGTTACAAAAAAAAATATTTCCCCTTTTGCTATATTATTGCTGCCCAGCAAAGTACCCAAAATGCAGCATCCTAAGAAAACATTTACTGTCTCACACAATTCCTGAGAGTTGGGAATTTAGAAGCAGCTGGGCTGGGTGATCAGCCCCGGGGTCTCTCACGAGGTGGCAACCACGCTGTGAGCTGGGACTAGTCATCTGAGGGCCTGGCCACAGCCGGAGGCTCGACTTCCAGGAAAGCTCACGCGTGGCTCTCTTGGAGGACTCTTGTTTCTTGCCACATGGACCACTGCGCACAGCTGCTCATGCCATGGCAGCCAGCTTCTCCCAGAATCACCGAGAAAGAGGACAGAGGCACAGTGGCGTGTCCTACCTAGTTGTACACGTTCCCCACCCCCCACCCCCAGTTCTACTCTATTCTGGCCATTAGAAATGAATCATTAAGTCCAAGGACACTCGCAAGAAGGGGCATTGGACTCCATCTGTTGAGGGGAGAAATATCAAAGAAGTTATGGATACATTTAAAAATACCATAGTCCATCCTCTGGCCACAAATTATTTACATTCTTCCCACATGCAAAATATACTCACGCTTCCCAAGGTCCACAAAATCTAATGTGTCAGCTCGGATTCCAGATTCTCATCATCTACATCCATTCCCAGCTTGGCCAAGGCTCCTTGGGCACAGTCCTTCAGTGGATCGTCTCTCTACCTGAAGGTGCGTGAGCAACGGAGGCACATTGTCCACCCCCACCGCACACGCACACACACCCATGGACGATGGTGGAACAGAGAGAGGATAACCATTACAGACATTCTTGTTTAAAGGGGGGGGGGGAACTGGGAGGAATAAAGGAGTCAATGGTTTGTAGCTTTGCTGAAATGCTGGAAGGTCCGTCACTAAGATTCAGTCTTACTCCTGCCCAGGAATAATTTCTCTGTGGCTCTGAGCGCTGCTCTCTGGGCTCTTGGTTCTGCTCTCTTAGTCATCCCTCCTTTTTCATGAAGCATAACATACATGTGCAAGTGTATGATTTCCTCCAAGGTTTCCAACTTAAAGAAATTTGGAAGTCCAGGGATGCCTGGGTGGCTTGGTTGGTTAAACTTTCGACTTCAGCTCAGGTCATGATCTCACCATTGGTGGGTTCGAGCTCCACATCAGGCTCTGTGCTGACAGCTCAGAGCCTGGAGTCTGCTTTGCATTCTGTGTCTCCTTCTCTCTCTGCCCCTCCCCAGCTTGTGCTCTGTCTCTCAAAAATAAGTTAAAATGTTAAAAAAATCATTAAAAAAAAGAAATTTGGAAGTCCAGAGACCCTTTTCATTACTATCTCTGTCTTCAGTAGACATGTTTCTATGAACATATTTCTCTTAAAACCTTTGTGGCTCTCCTATGTATCTTACTGCTTCTCGCTAGCCAAATGCCATACTCATAAATGTCTTGGAGATAAAACCTCCTCTATCCTGGACATCTGCTGAGGCATTGTGGGCTTTGCTAAAGCCAGAGTAGCCACTTCCAAGAAAGCTCACTCTTCTGGCTGTTCACTGGAGGCCTTTGTCCCCTGCTAAGGGGTCTGTCCATGGGGCTGCTCATGATGCGGCTGCTAAGTTCTCCCAGAGCAAGTGGCCTGAGAGAGAGCGAGAGCGAGAGCAAGAGCGAGAGAGAGGAGAAAGTCACAGTGACTTTTTGTGAAGTTTTCTACCATCAATTCTGCTTTCTTCTATTCATTATAAGTGAGTCCAGTCTATCCTCAAGAGGAGAATTAGCTTCCACTTCTTGAAAGAAGGAATATCAAAGGATTTGTGGATATATTTAAAGTTACTACAGCTACATAATTTTTTGAAGTTGAATTTTTAATTCAATTTCACCTCTGGGAAACTATCCAAAGAAAATAACAAAATATAAGGGAAATGGTGTGTGAGGTAAGCTATTAATGTTATGCTATACCAGTGAGAAGTTAGAAAACATGCCTAAATATTCAGCAACAGAGGAATGTTTTGATGAATTATAGTATTTCTACAGAATAGAATACTGTGTAACTATTTAAAATTATTCTGAAGCCCATGGAGTAATATGAAAAACGTTTGTGATAAATTTATAAAAGAACACAAATTGTATGTTGAAAAAATATGCACCAGAAAGAAATCAGATGAGAATATGCTAAAATAACAATGATGTTTGCAGTGGTTGGTGAAATCATGGGAGATTTCTGTCTTTCTCTGTCTCCAAATTTTCTCTTATGTATTTTTGGTAATGTATAATTCTATGATTTTTTATTTTGCAAGAGGCAATTAAAGATAATACTGACTTTCTAAATGAGAATTCAGTGGGCATTTGTGTCCTTTTTATATGCAGCAAAAAAAATAGACTGTGTTCAGATTGATAGACAGGCTTCTGAAGGGTCCTCTTGTGGAAGAGGTAGGGAAGAAAACATACTCAAGGGTGGAAATGGAGAAGATTCTACTTAAAGGAAACCGACAGAGTACCGTTGAGCAACCCAGGGAGTGGGGTACTAGACCCCTCCACCCCCCGGGCCTGACGAGGCAAAGAAGGAGGTAGCTTTAGTCACAGAAGCTGTGATCTTCAGACATCTGGGAGGCGAACCAAACACTCCCCACCTTATTCTCTGGCCCTCTCCATCACCTGCCTGCCTCCCACTGATTGAGCCAACAGAATCCAGAGTTGGAAGGAGACTCTTGATTATAAATCTTAAAAGATGAGCCACCCATTACACTTAGAAGGGTAGAAACTGGAGCTGAAAGAGCAAATGGAAATCCCTGGCACAGGAGATGATTTAGAAGAGCTAGGCGAGGCTCTGCTTTGGTGAGAAGATTCCAGAGAAGTTGCATAAAATTTATACTTTTATGCTAAAAATGGACATCGATGTTTGAGGAATGTACATTTTGGCATCCAACTGTTCAAATTAACATGTCCAGATACCACATGAGTTATGGATGGTTTCACTTCTGGACATAGACAGCCCACCTCATAGGTCACGGCATTCAAATCAATTACTGAATCCTGAAGTACATATGTCCAACAGGTTTTATGCGAGTTTAGACAGTATACAAACCAGAGGGATACTTTTGTTGACGAACACACCAGCGAACCTCCTAAAAAAGTTATCCCCATTCAAAAAACGGCTGCAAACGTGGACATTTCTTCAGCAGTATTATGAACTTCAGTAAGGCAGGCTCTTAGTTGTGTTTGGATTGGTTTTTTGGCTCGCCATGTATCCGTCACCCATCACCATGCCTCAAACACAGGAAGTCATCAAACTTTGTTGAGCGTATGAATGAATGGATTTATTAAAGGACATCCATGTGTTGCTTTTCCATCTTATTTGTTGAGGAAACAAGAAAAAGAAAATCCAATCCCTAAGAAAGGAAGAATTTCAATGACTCGCTCAAGATCAAACAGCTAGTAAGTGGCAGAACTAGAATTCGCACCCAGATTTTTTTGGTGCAACTGCCTGAAGCTAACAGAACTCTTTAACCTGGTATTTCAGTTACATTCCTAACATCTGGCCTGAGATATGACCACGCTCATGCAATGCAAACATGCCAGAACTTCATCTTTTCTTCAGTGTCTCCAGAAATAAACTTAACGTTCTTCCAAATGAGAATATTTCATTATATGGCTTGACATAAATGTACTCTTTTCCTATGTGAACAGACATGATGGTAAAATAACTCTACATTCCACTGTCTAAGATAGAAGCTTCTGAGGGCACCTGGGTGGCTCAGTCGGTTGAGCATCTGACTTCGGCTAAGGTCATGATATGGTTCATGAGTTCGAGCCCATGTTGAGCTCTGTGGACAACTCAGAGCCTGGAGCCTGCTTCAGATTCTGTGTCCCCCTCTTTCTGCCCCTCCCCTACTCACTCATTCTCTCTCAAACAATAAATAATAAACATTTAAAAAAAAAGAAGCTTCTGTACTATTCTTTGGTCTAACAGTGTTTGTCTCGAAGGCAGCAGTGTCTCCAGTGACGGGGTGGATTTGTCAGAATACCTAGGAGAGATGGTGCTGGCACTTAGTGAGCAACGGCCAGGGCCGCCGAGTGACCTGCAGTGCTCCCAGCAGTGAGTGAACAAGGAATAAACTGTCTTGCCCAAAATGCCAACAGCATCTCAGCCCCAAAGTGATTCTTCCCCTTCTGCTGGGTTAGATCCTTTACCTGCGTATATTTACTATTCTGGGCCTATTTAATATTCCTTCAAGAAAATCTAACAATGGCATTTTGCTGGTTCCCCTGTGAACTTTAACTTCCCAGGCCTAGCTTCTTAAATTAAACTAGCCCCATGCGGAGTTTTAAAGAAACCAAGTCGGTCCCTTTATTCTCGCGGTGGAGAGCAAACCACAGCAGGCCGGAGTCAGGAGGCCTGGGTTCGTGGCTCGACTGGACAGCACAGTTGGCCTTGGACAAGTCGTCTCATCTCTTTACTGCTTCTGGTTTTTCATCTAAAACATGGAGGACAAGGACGTGACTTTTCAGAGCTGCAGCCCTAACACTCAGTAAGCAGCGAACCTAAACCAAAGCAAGCCAAACCAGGGTGTGAAGTGTTAGGCACGAAGCTGTAAGTCAGATAGAACCCCCGAAGAAAACTTCACACACGCCCCAAGTTCTCCACGTGGAATGGGTAGGTGTTGGCTTCTCTGAAACAGAAAGAAATCACCATTTCCATTTTCTAACTCTGTGTTCTTTTATGCATGTTATTTAGAAAGAACATCTTCATAGAAGTTACAGTTAATGGCAGTGGAGGCAGCCAGAGGCATTTTCTTCTCGGTTGACATCTGCTTAAGCATCTGACTTCGGCTCAGGTCATGATCTCACAGTTCGTGGGTTTGAGCCCCGTGTTGAGCTCTGTGCTGACAACTCAGAGCCTGGAGCCTGCTTCAGATTCTGTGTCTCCCTCCCTCTCTCTCTGCCCCTCCCCTACTTGCTCGCTGTCTCTCAAACAATAAATAATAAACATTAAAAAAAAAAAAAGAAGGTTCTGTACTATTCTTTAGTCTAACGGTCTTTGTCTCGAAGTCAGCAGTGTCTCCAGGGCCAGGAGGTCAGGAAGAAAATGCAGGGGGATCCTGACAATTAAGATCTCAGGACCTTAAAATGCGTTTGGGCCTCGCTCTGGGGCATGGTGAGCCTCGTGTGGGTGACGACCTGTCCACCCCTTGGGTCTTCTCCCAGATTCCCGTTCTGCAGACTCCAAAATCTAGGAAATCTGCTCTTTCCTATTTTTCAGATCCTTCTGGCTTTTTCTAGAATCTGTCCCCACCTCTCCATCCCCTTTGCCATGGTCCCAGTTCAGGATTTCATTCCCTTGCAAGTGGCCGAGAACAAGGGTTTCTAATCTTTTCTTCTCTGTCTTTCCACTTCATCCACTACAGCGCTTTCAGAACTGTTTCTCTAATGTAAATATAGCCTCTTGTTCTCCTACCAAAGAGCAGAACTGGATTTCATAGCCAGACTGTGTTCTCCTGCTTAAAATTGTTAGAAAGCTCTCTAGTGGCTATTAGGAAAAATTCAAATTCTGAATAGCATACAAGATTTTTTTTTTTTAATTTAAGAGAGGGAGCAAAAGAGCATGTGTGTGTGTGTGTGTGTGTGTGTGTGTGTGTGTGTGAGAGAGAGAGAGAAAGAGAGAGAGAGAGAGAGAGAGAGAGAGAGAGAGAGAGAGGGCAGGAGAGAAGGGCTGAGGGAGAAAGAGAATCTTAAGCAGGTTCCATACTCAGATGGAGCCTAACACGGGCTTGATCCCATGACCTTGGGATCCTGACCTGAGCTGAAATCAAGAGTTGGACAGTCAACTGACCGAACCATCCAGGCATTCCAGTATCTTTTTTTTAAACGTTGTGTTTATTTTTTGAAAGAGAGAGCACAAGCTGGGTAGGGAAAGATAGAGGGGGGGGACAGAGGATCTGAAACTGACAGGCTGACGGCAGTGAGCCCAATGTGGGGCTCAAGCTCATGGACCACGAAATTATGACCGAAGTCAGAGGCTCAAGCAACTTAGCCACCAGGCGCCCTCTTTTCTTTTGTTTCAATGAGTTGACACCTACTTTACCTTTGTCTGTTCCTCTACTCTAAGCTCCCTTCTGCTGGTCAGCAGACTGTCTGGTCTTAGATTATTCCTCATCCTTCTTTTGCTTTGCTTTATACTCAGGGCACTGTTCAGCAAACCAAGGTTCCCCGGGCTCCCTTGCCATCTGGCTTCTAACTAAATTTCGTGTTTCTCTCTCCCCCTCATTCTCTCTCTCTCTTCTCCCCCTTTCCTTCCGTCCCTCAGGTTGTGTCTCCAGAAGTGGCTATGTCACCTCATCACCTCGGGGGCCCCAGTGTTTACCAGGCGACCCATCATGTCGGGCTGTAGCACCACCGACTTCCCCGTGTCCTGGGGACCAAGTGACCTCCTCCAGTTGCCAGTCTTGTGTTTGTCTCATTTCACCACGGTTGCTCTTTCAATCTTCTAACATTTTTAAATTTAATTTCCCATATTAAATTCCTCCTACTGAACTACCTGCTGTGGGTTTTGCTTTTCTAGCTGGGTCATGACTAATCTATTCTCTTCCCTTCTAGTTCCCAAAATAGGCCTCTCAAGAGGAGGCGGCATTCCCTGTGTGCGAAAACCACCCCTTCATTTCTCCATGATGCAAACGTCTCCTTACCCTTTGCACTTGAGCACCAATTCCATTTTTGTGACTTCTAGGCACGTTGAGGCACTCTCCCTTACCACCGATGTACGTGGCACAGAACTAAATGTCCAGTTAGCTTATTATTGAAAGTATTTGTTACATCGGTCTCACTAACCCATAAGCTCCAAGGGGCATCTGCGTGGCTCAGTTGATTGAGCATCCGATTTCAGCTCAGGTCATGATCTTACGGTTTGTGGGTTCGAGTCTCCCCTTGGGCTCTGCTGACAGCTCAGAGCCTGGAGCCTGCTTCTGATTCTGGGTCTCCCTCTCTCTGTGCCCCTCCCCGGCTCATGCTCTGTCTCTCTCTGTCTCTCGAAAATAAATAAACATGAACCCATAAGCTCCTTGAAGTTAGAGACTATGTTATTTAGTTTAAATATCCCCAGTACCTGGGCATACAGTAGGCAATCAATAAATATTTGTTAAATCATACACTACATGAATTTTGAAAACTTCATGGCTGATGTTTAAGCAGCCTCAAAAGTTTCATGATATTTAAATTTTGTAAACATATTGGAAAATACAGCTATTTTCTAAGGGTTGTAGTTATAACTGACCTTTTTACAAAGAAAATTAATTAGTGCTTTTAGCCAAACTAGATCTTTTATTCCAGTGTTGGAGGAAGTGTGCGCTATATTTAACAAAATAATGGAAAATTGATGTTTGTAACATTAGTTTAACTCACTGGAATCTGCATTCAAATATGTGTATTTTATTGTATCCAAGATGCTTCTAATTAAAGAATAATTATAAATTCCTATAGGTCACTATGTGTACCTGGAAAAGTTTCATTATAACATCATAAATAAATAAAGTCCAATTTAACTTACCTATCCATTAAGGATATTTAAAAACTCTATAATCTCTACATTATAATTAAATTAACATATCTTCCAACAATTCAGGAAGTGACTATACCAAGTTGTCAAATTTTCTACTTTCTGGAAATTTAAAAATGTTAGCTTTAATATTTTACTGAATTCAAGAGAAAGGTTAAAAGAATGGAAATTTATTATCCAAGTTTATTACTTGGTTTAAAGCATAAAATCCAAAATCTCTATCATTTGGACTTTGAACCCTCAGCCACTATTTTGAGTGTTTGAAAAACAAAAACTTAATGTCATTTCATATTCCAGATATAAAAGTCACTGATATTCCACCACGAACCTAGCTTTTCATACCATGGCCCATTATCAAAGAGACTGACGTGAGCAAATACAGAAAAATGTTATCAACCAGTGAAATAATCCAAAGAAATTCAGAATATGGAGTATCTAAGTATCCCTTGAAAATAATTGTAGACTCAAAGATTCTGAGGCATAAGACATAATTTACACTGGATAAATTCTAGCTGTTGTAAGAACCCCCGATGATCAAAATTTTTCTACTACAAATCTGAGCCAACATGCCTTTTTTGTTAAACGTCATCATTAAATATTTATTATTCATTTTCCCTGTTCTTTTCATAGCCCTCAGGAAACCTTGGTTAATTTTTTTTCTTTCTACAATTATAACCTGCACTGTGAGCTTGATCTTCAAGTTATTTAAAGTCTTTGACAAAACCTAAAAATACTGCTCAGTATTAAAGATATATTTTAAATGTTTATTTATCTTTGAGAGAGAGCGAGCATGAGTGGGTGAAGGACAGAGAGAGAGGGAGACACAGAATCTGAAGCAGGCTCCAGGCTCTGAGCTGTCAGCACAGTGCCCAACGCGGGGCTCGAACCCACGAACTGTGAGATCATGACCTGAGCTGAAGCCGGATGCTTAACCAATGAGCCACCCAGGCACTCCGAAACATTAAATATTTTTAAAATTAATACTTATTTATGTATTTATTTATGGAGAAGAGAGTGTCTTGAACCAGAGCTAATGTGGGTCTGTACAGACACTGGGCGACACGTTAAATCTACCCTACAGCGTGACAAAGACAGAGCTGAATATAGGCAATTATTCCTCCAGCACCCCAGTGATTATCTGCTCAACAAATGAAAGAGAAAGAGTCCTGATGCCCAGTGGATAAAGACAGACAGGTTGGGTTTTTCCTTAGTGTTGAAGCGATATTTTCAAGCACCATTGGCTGAAAAGCTAAATCCAAGATTCAGTTTTTTGTATAGGAATTTGAGTATAGTATTCTCATAAGTTTCTTCCTGCATATCTTTTGAAAGTAATCATTTGTACACAAGCCTCAGATTGAAGAATACCTAGTGTTACCTCTTCTCCCTCTGTTATGATGCATCTGGCTCCTTTACCTTTAAACGTATATCTTCAAAGAAAGAAAGCTTCTAGAGGCACCTGGCTGGCTCAGTTGGTTAAGTGTCTGACCTTGGCTCAGGTCGTGATCTCACAGTTTGTAGGGTCGAGCTCTGCCTTGGACTCTGTGTTGACAGCTCTCAGGAGCCTGGAGCCTGCTTCAGATTCTCGGTCTCCCTCTCTCTGCCCCTCCCCGACTCGTATATGCGCTCTCTCTCTCTCTCTCTCTCTCTCTCTCTCTCTCTTTCTTGCTCTCTCTCAAAATAAACAATAAAAATTTTTAAGGGAAAAAAGCTCCTAATACTTTAAGCCGAAAAATGTTTTCAACGTTCTGCTACCCTTCATTTTTTGTTTCTTTAATTAGAGAGGGAACTTTTTTGTTTGCTGCATTTATAAATATAAAGCCTGACTCATGAATATTCAGACAAGATAAAATGTCTAGTCAGTTCTACCCAATGGAACTTCTGCGATGCGGGAAATGTTCTAGATCTTCACTGTCCAATCCAGTTGCTGCTAGATACATATGGCTATGGACACTTGAAACGTGGCTACTATGAAATGAAAATTGAATTTTTAAATTTTCTTTAAATTAATTTAAATCTGAATGGCTACATACGGCTAGCATCTACTTATTGGACAGTGCAGGTCTAGACACTATGACTTGAAAGGCACAAAGGCAGTTCCTCTGTCCCCAATTCCTGTATCCCTAATTTCTCATAGTACCTCAGCCCCCATGAGCTGAAAAATGACCCTTGAAGAAATGGGATACAGAATAAAATGAAAACTTTGATCCAGTCAGCACTCCTGGTTGCAAACACAGGTCAATGCCAGTTGACTCACACACACCAAAATATTTTTGCCCGTATATAGACCCCCCCCCTCCCCACAGGATCAACAGGAAGCCTGAAGAATGAAGCTTGAGTTAGCCCAGATGAATCTGATGCATGGCCAAGATCCTGCCACCGAGAACAGTCTGCGTAGGAGGCCACCACCGGCCGTGACAGCACTGGGCACCTGCCAGCACACTGCAGGGTTCTGTCGCCCTTGGTCTGCTAGCCACTGACCTATCAACTCCACAGTGGCCACATCAAGTGATTTCTAATTAAACTTGTCTTTCTGTCACTCCTTAAAGAAACTGCCAGCACCCAGGGTATAAATATCTGCCTACCTTTTGGGTTCACAGACACTGCCATTAGTGTAAGCCATAGCATTCAGTTAAATCAAAAGTTTTGATTTTATTTCTAAAAAAAGTTAACCTTAGTGCGAACTGTAAAGTAAAAGCATAATCAAAATGACTTTGCTCTACAGAAAAATGGTCTCTTAATTCTTTTCAATTTTCTCAATATTGTTTTTTATTAATCAATCATTAGCCACTGAAGTAGAACATAAATTGTAAAATTAAAACATAATTATAATTAGTTATAATTGTTCATTGAAGTTCATTTCGTTCATTGATAATTGCCTTGGTGGAGCTAATGGTTGCTGCTATTGAAATCTCTGAAAAATTCCGAGCCGCACAGCTTGGTGTGCGCCTGCCATCTAGTGGTGAGACAGGTGAATGCCACCTAGAGCGCCTGAATGGCCAAGTTTACCAGCTTTTCCCACTTCACAGTTTTCCCAGTGTTTTGACCCAATCAACCTCATATTTCTTGAGCCTTTGAAGTTACCTGTCATTATATTCCATTACATTTCGTGTTCATTGCGCACGGTCGATCCCTGAGAGCCAAAGTGTCTCTTGGCACTATTTTGTAACCACATTCCCTAAACCAGGTTCCTTCCTGAAGTGTATTTTATTGTACCTGTGTCCAGAAACATGTGGCTTGGGCATGTTCTCCCAGGGGCATTATCTCAGCCACCATTAAAAAAGTGCTAATGACCACTAGTGTCATTGATATCATGGACTGCTGACTTAGAAAAGGATTTAAGTTTATAAGTTTATTTAAGTTTCGTTTAAGAAAATAATGAAAGAGGATCATCAATATTTCTGCTGACCGCTCTAAAAGGGATGGGAGAATCATAAGGCATCCAGATCTCAAGTTCATTCCTGTCTGTCCTTGTCAATATAGAAGGCAGAATTTCTCACGTACCACATACCCTAACAGCGATATCAATACAGCCCATTCCTCACATACCTGAGAGTAATAAAATTGACCTCCCACTTCAAAGATGCGATATTTCCCTCTGAGAACACTTCTAAAAGCAAAGAGAGACTACCCAGCCGTGGCCTAATAACTTCCGGTAGGTGGTTTGGCTGAAAAGATGACATAAGGTTGGTAGAGGATAGGCAGCGGGAATGGGGGTCCTGGGCACAGGAGGGGGCCAGGGATCTCCAGGCTTGGCTGCCATGTTGTTCTTGATTCACACCCTGAAAGGAAGCAAGTGAAAATTTAAATCTGGATCTGGAAGGAGGAGGAAGATTTGGAGTCTTAACAATGATAGTAAAATAGATTTGCGACTCGGGGACGGCAGGATATGGGGAGGGGTTCAAAGTACTGAACTGGAGGGAAAAGAGGAAAATCAAGTTTTCTTTGAGGGAACAGGGCCTGATAACAGAGATTTTGAAATTTTGGAGGCGAATGACTTTGATAAACTACTGAGTGGGTAGAGCATCCAGGCAGAGGCCTGGAAAGGATGGGATTCCCATTCTTAGGGCCCAGGGTGGGGGTGGGGGACCTGGTGAGGAGGCCTTTCTCCTCGTCTTGTAGGCCCCCCTAGGCTTCCTGCTTGCCTGGCCATTCCCTTTCCCTTACTTCCCCCAGTGGTGCCCTCCCCCTCGTTAGCCGTAGCTGACTCTTTTTCATAAATGGCCAAAGCAGTTTTGTCAAAATGATCGCATGAAATTCACACTTTGATGTAGTGATTGAATAACATTTGTGAGTTGAACCTTCTATACTTCTAGAGAAAGAGCAAGTCTCTAGTGAAGTTTCTTCTTAACTGTCTGTGACCTTCAGATTGTCTTCCTGTTGATGCACAGCCTTAAAGAAGGCAAAAAAAAAAATCAAAGGCTCTCTATTCTGAAATTAAAGCTATACCTCCACTCATACAGGATCCTACTACCCCAAGAGCTTACATTTGTGCATGCATGCCTAGGCCTGCCTAATGAGAGCCTGTGCAGAGATAAGTCTGGTCATCATCGTGTGGCTTTGGAAACTATTATTCCTGGCCTAGATTCTTTTTGTTTTGTTTTTTTTTTAAAGATAAGAGTGATATCCTTGAAGAACCCAGTGATAGTAGTACTCTTAAAATGGCTAAAAATAGGCTGGGATTATTCCGTAAATATTTATTTCAAGTATGAACACTTAACAGTCTAGGTAAGTAAGAACCATGTAGCCTCCTTCAAAGATGTTACACTTACATATTCTTCCAAAAGGATAAAAGATGTGTCAACTGTGTGATGCTCTTCCATTTCGGACCTCAAGACCCTGGTAAGACAGTTATGAGAGGAACAGCATCCACTACCTAAACAGGTACAATTTGTACTTTATTCCACTGTTCCCCTATGGGAAATGCGACTTGACTTTTCATTCCTTAGTAATCATCAGTGACCTTCCATCACTGATTTGCTAGTCTTTGTGGGGTATTTCAGTCTTGGTAGGGACTTTTATTTCGTATCTTTAGTTTCTTCTGGTGGGGAGCAGAAGGTGGATGTTCATGGGACACGTCAAGGATTCCAGGGAAGTTATGTTTTCATACTAATCTATCCTACAGGATCTCGGATAAAGGGTATAAATAAGATGATTCACTGGGACAGAAATGTTCTCATTTCAATTCTTTAAAATCCCACAGAAACTTGACTGGCATTTTCTGTGCATTTTTGAATCGAAGTGTGAAGAGTGATTTGTGTGTGTGTGTGTGTGTGTGTGTGTGTGTGTGTGTGTGACTAGCTATTTCAGGAGAGTGTAGCTTGCTTTTTTAATCAACAGAAAAACAAATGCAAAGGCATAAGAGTTTAGATTTCTTTGACTGAATTTATGCCATTCAGAACCTTTTTTTCCCCCACTCCATATGCTTCTTTAATGTTAAGTAAAATTGTGTGCGCTAGACGTGGTCATTATGTATATAATTCAGACACAGGATATTTACTGAGGTGTCTCCCTTTGGAATCGGGTGCGTTCGTAATCAGATGAAGGGGGAAAGGATTCGTGTTTCAGGGCTTTGGTCTCACTACCTTTAGAATTCCCTCCTCGGTTTTCAGCAGCCCCTCCGGATCCAGCTCCACGCTAAATTTAGAACTGCCGCCGCAAAAGAACGCGTTGTAGTGAAGAATGGGCTGGGGAGAAAGAGTCCACGGAAGCACCCCCGGACTCCGGTGTCGGGGTCGGGGGGGGGATGGTGATGCGCAGTCACCAAGTAGCGTGACAAAAGAGTTCAGATTCCCAGAGCAAGTCGTCTGTGATTCCAACTCCGGGGATCTCTGGAGGCACAACCGCGAGAGCTTCTCCCTCATTCCACGGTGCCCTTCCGCGCCAGCAGGGAGCTCTGCCACCCTTCCGAGGGCTGCACTGCGGTCCCCCCCGCCACCACCCCCAAATCCGTGGAGCAAAGTTGGCTTCGTCCCCCCCCCCAAACGACAATGTAGCAGGTCTGGACAGTCGGCCCCGCCCTTGCTCCCCTCTGCCTGTTTACCTGGACCCACAAGTTGAAGCGAGAATTTTCCAAGCCGGGGAGGGACAGTCGCCTCAGCGCCCGAAGACTTTCTAGTGGCGCCTGTCCCCGGGTGGGCCACTCGCTCCCCACCTGCCGCGGCAGGTGAGGGGTCCCGTGCGCCCAAGGCCAGCTTCCCGGGTCGGCTCTGTCACCCTCCCCTCCCCCGCGCGCGTCTCTGCGCGAAGTGTGGCCGCTGCGGCTTCCGGACGGGGCCCCGAGCGGCGGGCGCCAGCGGGGACTTGGGGCGCCCCCGCGCCCCCTGCCCGACGCCGGGAGCCAGCGCCACCGACCGCAGCCGCGGCGCCCGCCTCCTCCTCCTACCCCGAAGCCAGGCTCCGAGGGGGAGGCGGAAGGACCTCCACTCCCACCGGGGACGCCCCTGGGGGACCCAGCGGCGAGGGGGCGCGGGGTCGCCAGGGGCCCCAGGGCGCAGGGGTGGCCGCCCGAGGGCGCAGCGGGCCCGGCGGGCGGAGGCGGCCGGGGGACGGAGGGGCGGGGACGGGCGGGGGCGGGGCGGAGGCTCCCGCCTCCTCCTCCCGATCCTCCCCCTCCCCCTCCTCCTCCTCCTCGCCCTCCTGTCGCCGCCTCCGCCTCCACCCGGGCCGAGGAGTCGGGCGTCCGCGGCGCTGGCTCGGGGCTGCGGGATGGGGACTTAGCGCCACGGCGGCGGCAGTGGCCGCAGCGCAACCGGCCGCCGCCCCCGGGCCCGTCCCGCCGGGAGCGCGGGGCGCGGCCAGCCCGCCCCGGAGCCAGGCCCGCGGGCGGCGGCGGCGGCGGAGCTGGGCAGGTGGATGCGGCTGGAAGATGGCGCCCTCGGGCCCGGGCAGCGTCAGGCGGCGCTGCCGGCGGGTGCTCTACTGGATCCCGGTGGTGTTCATCAGCCTCCTGCTCGGCTGGTCCTACTACGCCTACGCCATCCAGCTGTGCATAGGTGAGTGCGCGCCGCGCCGCCCCGGGCCCACCCTGCGGGCCCCCGGAGGACGGGCGCCGACCTGTGGTCCGCGTCCCCGCCCGCGTCCCGGGACGCCGGGCCCCCGCGCACCCGGCGGCGCCGCCGCTCTCCCCGCCCCGAGACCCCGGCGCTGCCGCGGCGGCCGAGGCCAGCCTCCGGGCAGCCTCCCTCCGCCCACGCCGCCCTCGCTTCCCCCCTTACAACTCCGGTTACGGTGTCACCTCTGCTCCGCCGGGTACGCAGCCGAGCCGCCCCTCCGCCTTCCGCTAGCCGCGGCCACCCCAGCCACACCCCCTGCCTCGGCGGGACCGCGCCGGGGACAACTCCGGGGCCCGCCGCCAGCCGCCTCCGCGGGGAGGGGAGGCCCGGGGAGGCTGCGCCGGAGGCTGGAGGGCTCCGCGCCGGGCCCGGGATCCGCGCTGCGCCAGCCCCGCGCGGGGGAGGGTGGCCTCGGCCTCGGGTGTCAGAGCTGTCCTTTCCTGGTTGTCCTTAATGCACTTTTAAAAAATTTGTGAGAGCACTCGGTGGCTTTTTTTTTTTTTTAAATATGATTTGGGGCTTGCCAGTTGTACACATTCTAGTTCTAAGGAGGTGAAGGTGGGTGAGCCATTGGAAAGTGTTCTCGAAGACATATGCGGTACGCAAGACCGTAATTGAGACGTTACGGTGATAGCTGGGAGTTTGTGGAGGCTGATCTGTGCCATCAGGAAAGGTGTTGAAACAGAAGATGACCTTTCTCCCAGTGACTTGTGAATGCTTTTTTGTGTTGGGTGTTTCACCGGAGAAAGTGCCTACGGTTTTGCCATACAGAGCTCTAGCTTTGGGTGGGACCAGGAGCACGGTTAAATAGTGGCCTGTGTAGTTCAACCTTATCAACCGAAGCATTTCAGAACTTTCAAGACTCAGAATCTTGTCTAAAGCCATCTTAACCTCAAAATGTTGCTCCTTGTAAGACATAAGTGTCCCAATGATACACCAAAATAATTACTGACATGACTTTTAAGAGAATTGAGACTAACTTCCCATTTCATATAGTTTTTTAATGTGGTACTGTTATTTATGGAATTTGAAAACTATTTCGGTACAAAAGAGGTGAATCTTTTTTAAGAAAAGGATTGTGTATTAAAATATTTTAAAGGGGGGGCGCTAGGGTGGCTCACTTGGTTAAGTGTCTGACTTTGGCTCAGGTCATGATCTTCCGGTTTATGGGTTCGAGCCCTGCATTGGGCTCTGTGCTGATAGCTCAGAGCCTGGAGCCTGCTTCGGATTCTGTGTCTCCTTTTCTGTCTGTCTGTCTGTCTCTCTCTCTCTCTCTCTCTCTGCCCCTCCCTCTCTGGTCAGTCTTTCTCTATCTCTCTCAAAAATAAATGAACATTAAAACATTTTTGAAAGAAATGATAGAGTTGTACTGAAATGATCAAGACCTAATATCTAAGTATGTTATATTCAAGTCACCCAAAACACAGAAAGTTCTCAGAAACGTGTTTTAATTTTTGTATTAATCGTTAATATTAAAATAGCTCGTCTGAATATACTATCTAAGTTACATGGCTACTAGAAACTTTGTTGTATTGCACTGGTTCACCCTCTTAAAAGCAGTGAACTATTTCAATTACTGTAACTGGTGCAAAAGAGGGAAGTCGTGGAAGGCCTTGATTATCGAAACAGACGCTTATTTTCCTCAATCATCACATTAAGCTAAGCAGAGGCTTAGCCTGATCCACTGTCTCGTATCCATCAGCAGGAAGCCTGTGAAGGCAGGCAGAGCTGCTCTCTCCTTGCGGCTGCCTCCTTCCTGGCTCACGTACTCCCTGGGAAGTCTTACCATATTGGATAGAGAGGTCATAGGGGAAGAATAAATGAAAAGTCACAGTTTTATTGGCATCAGGTTTTTGTATATACACTTTCTGGTAGTTTAAGATAAATCTAAAGTGTCCCTGAAATCTATATCACCATTTTAGTAAGTGAAAATTGGACTTAGAGGGAGAATCCCTCGTTTTAACCTGCCTAAGTGACGTGGCCTGTTATCATTTACCTGGTGATCAAAAGTGAAGTTTCATATCGTCTCTTGTCACTGCCTATCTGGCCCCGTACGATGACTGTCATGTTGAAAGCAGCCAATTGATGGTCTTGAAATAAACAAATAAATGATGCTGAGGCAATATCTCTGAGGTGTCAGAAAGTAGTTTTTATGTTTTTGTTACTATAGAAACAAAAATAATTATCATAAGAAAGTCTAGATTGTAGAGTCTCGAAGACAGAACACGTTGAAGGTGAATTTCGTTCTAGAAACTACGGCAGTTTAGCAGTGGTAAGCTCTAGTAGCTTGGATAGGCAGCTTTGGTTGAGTGGGAAGCTGAAATTAACTTTACAGTTCCTTTGTAAGTGCTGGGAGCGGTGACTTAGTGAGACAGACACACAGAACCAGCCTCCTCTCCTTTCCATAAACAAAGCAAATGGGAATACCACCCTTCCCCACCCCACCCCCCAGAATTAATCACATCTTAGACAGCCCTGCCCTTTGTGGGGTCTTCTTCTCTTGGAAGTTGATATTTACAATGAGCTTTTCCAAATTTCACCTAGAAAACATTGGCCAGGGTTGGGACCAGAGGATGGTGGTAACGGAAAACTGGAGTAGGCAACAGAATAGAATAAAATAAACGGGGTGATTTAACCCGGTCCCCCTTTTACATCTGTCGGCTGAGGATGACCCTGAATATAAATTACTCTGTGCCCTTTGCTGAATGAACTGCAATTTAGGAGTAGTGCTTATCCTGGTATCCTTGGAAACCGGAGATAATGATTCTCATTACAGTTAGTTTCTATATTTAACCGTGTGAATGTGTGTGGCTCTCTAGGCACTTTTTCAGTTAGCATGATGTTGGTATTTTATAAAATTGAAGTCCTATCTCTTCTTGGAATATGCGCATATAAAATGCATGGGATGTACATATATTGTATGAATCAGGTGTTCTCATTAAGTTTCCTTCCTATTCTGCCAAAGAAAAGACAAAAGAGGTCTGCTAATACTTGTGAACAGTCAGAACGTGTTTATATAGTTTGTGGGTTAACCGGGATCTTTTATTCACAGAAGTGCTTCCTCCTCCTGTCCCTTTCTTTCCTTCTGTTCTCTCCACCCCAGTTTCTTTTGTGTCTGATCTGTCTTTGGATCTCTTTAGTTTTAGTTAGCTTATTTTCCATAAAGTAAGACAGATTCCAAGGGTAACATTTAGGATGCAGAATCGGAATAAGGGTCGTCTGCAGCCTCAGCCCTGCGTGGGTCCATGGACATACTGGACGGGGTTTGCGTGTTTTACAAAACCATGATGGCGGTTACTGTGTTAACCTCACCTGTTGACGAAAGTAACAGAAATTTTCCCTTTTAAGTGCGAACGTTCAAAATTGTCTTAACTGTCTTTATACCTTTTTGTTATAACTTCATATTTACAGAAAAGCTTCAAGAAGAGTACAAGAAACTTCCACATACCCTCTTTTAACCATCTTGGTTTCCAGTTTTCTAAAATGTATTCCTTCCTTGCTGTCACTTTAGGCAGGTGCCATGAAACATTTATTATTCAGTTGTGTACTCATATGGTTCGGAGTTTGCTTATGGCTTTACGCAAGTCATTTGAAGCAATCATGAAGCTTGAGAAGCTTACAGAGTATCTCGGCCCCCCCGCCCCCCCCCCCGCCGCCGGCATCTGGAGGAGAAGTAAATGTTTGAGGTCTGTGTGCTTCCTCCAAATTAACCAATGAAGGTGTCAGCTGTGACTTCAGCTGCTGTGGTTCAAATGTTGAAATGTCTCTCTTTCCCTTCAAAACCCCAATCAGATGTCTCTAGTCGTTTAGCAAGTCTATTAAAGTTTGTTGTCGTTTAATAAGGGTTAACACAGCTGAGAGTGAGCCAATAGTGTTTACAAAATGGTTTCAGAATTTGAGAATGATGTGGGGCGCCCGGGTGGCTCCATCGGTTGAGTGTCCGACTTCGGCTCAGGTTCTTGATCTCACGGTTTGTGGGTTCGAGCCCCGTGTCGGGCTCTGTGCTGACCGCTGGCTCAGCAGCTGTCCGCCTGCTACAAATGCGGTGTCTCTTTCTCTCTATGCCCCTCCCCTGTTCATGCTCTGTCTCTCTCTGTCTCTCAAAGTAAATAAATGTAAAAATAAAAAAATATTTCAGAATTTGAGAATGATGTATAGTTTGGTCCAGATAGTTACAACTACTCAACTCGGCTGTTGGAGCAAAATGGCAGCCTGAGACAAGACCTTCACAATCAGGTGTGACTGTGTTCCAGTTAAAGTTTATTTACAAAAATAGTTGGCAGGCTAGACTTGGCCCGATAGATTGCTGAGTCTGGAGTTTGTTAAGAAGTGAGCCCATTAGAATATTGGGGTTTTACTCACTGGTGCGCAAGTCTTGATTAATAAGCAATCCTCAGAACTGATTGCATCCTCTTATATTCCATGATGATTATTGAAGATGTTCAAGAATCAAATAAATTAGTCTGCATGCTTAGAGATCAGTGTGAGAGATAGACAGTCATGTTTTCCTTCTTTTAAACAAATATATATAATATCTCATACTTGGATACTGTTATGCTATGATCTACCATATAATAAAATCTCATACTTGGATACTGTTATGCTATGATCTACCATTAATTCAAGGTCATTGCAAGCTCAAGGATGGAAACTGAATGGGGCTCTAAATTACCTTCCACTGTGAGTTAAATTTGAGCCACAGAGATAGAAGTGTGGTCTTGTTTTTGGTAAACTATCATTTTAAAACAAGTACAGGACGTTAAAGCTTTTTTTTTTTTTAATCTACAGTTAGATGATTTTGTGAATGCAAGTGTTACTATCTACAATTATTTAAGTAGCCTTAAAGGACCTAGAAGGCACATCCGTAGAAAACTGATGTAAATATTTAATGCATAAATCACTTAGAAACTATTTCTTGTCGTCAGTAATGATGCAGTAATATCAGGTGTGTGACTTCTTGGTCTTCTCAAATAACTTGAAGGTTTTACATTACATGGAAGAGGGATAAAACCTCAACATTTCTTCAAATCTAAAATTCAGATGTATAAGATAGGTTCCACATTCTTGAACTGTGCTGCCTTTTGACTTTCATCCAGATGGTCCCTGGGAAAGTAGGAGAAAAGACGACTCTGCTTAATGCTTTCTTGGTTCCATTTAGTGGGTCAGAGAATTCTTTTTCTTTTGATTTATTGGACAATGCAGCATTACTGCTTGCTTTTAAATCTTCTTAGAGATCACTGTCTTACATAAGAGAGACAACAGTCATCACCGTGGTTAGCTTGTAGACCTGCTCCATAATTGTTGAATGAATTTATCTCACTGTGATTTTTAGTAAGTCTTGTTCTATCCATTTTTAATGTAAAAACATGCAATCATATAATGGAAATAAGTCAAAGAACAGGATCCAGCAGTAAAAACTCAATTTATACTAGGGCTTCTTATAGGAAGTTTGCTTTCAAATGCTAATGAGAATGTCATCCATGCCATTAAATTAAATATGCACTCCAGTGTCTCCAGTAATTAAACAGAAGCTAAAGGGATGGTTTCTTAAATCACAACAATTAATTGTCTCTAGAGATGGAGCATTTCCACAAGGTTAGAAGGAAGTCAGCGTCAGAAGGGTTTGAGGAGGGTTCATTCAAAAGCATTTATTGAATTATGTTATGTGCCAGGCACTTTCCCCTGCAGAGGTGATTTAGAGGAAGGCTTAATGGAAATCTTTTCCTAATAAGTAAGAAAAAAAATTACCTCGGGGTGGGGGTGGGGAACCCTGAAACCTTCTGTCTGGCTTGGGCAGAAGGAGAGGGCTTATTCCCTTGCAGTATGCCACTCCCCTAGCGAAGAGGAAGGAAAGCAGAAATTGAAAACAAAATTCCCTACTCCTACGAGCCTACGAATTGGTTGCTGGACCAGCATGAAAGAATAATCAATGAAGTAGGTGAAAAAGAGCTGACGAAGAGCTTTTGGTAGTAATGAATTTCTAATTATATTATAAATCTTACCACATGTAAATATCTCAGTAAAATTAGGACCAGCAATTCCTGCTCTTGCTATGAACGAAGGGCTGTTTCAGCTCCCTCCTTTCCTACCGGATTCCCCGGGCAGCTTTTACTCAGCTCCCAGCTCAGGGCATGTGACTTGGTGGGTGAAACCGAGGAAGCAGAGAAATCCCTGAAAACTACTCCTTTCCATAGATGGCAAGACTGGGGACACTAGCTCAGGAAGTAAGCACAACCCAAGAACAGGTGGGCGATTCGAAGCTGACATGATCCCAGGGCAGTGGGCTCTTGTGGGAGCTGCTGTCCTGGTGGCTGGTCCTCACAGAGTGCTCCAACTACCACCGCTGCTCCCTACGACTCTGTGGAGATGATTCCAGGAGCATCAGCTGGCCGAGCTGAGGTGGTTGTGCCCGTGTCCCTGGAAGCAGGGTTCAGCAAGAGCAGGTGTTCGATCTTTTTGGCTTTCATGGTAGGAAGAAGTGCCAGGAAGACCAAAAAAGGCACACAAAAAAGGACAAATATCCCAGAGATGACCATGGATGAGTTCTCAGTGAGAAAATTCTCATGAATGTTTTTGTTTTTATTTTTCATCCTGTTGGGGAACGTGTGCTTGTTCATCATGGAAGCACGACTTCCTAGAGAAAAGGCACATGAGGGATGTGACACAACCATCAAGATGCATCTTGATGGTTGTGTCACATCCCTCATGTGCCTTTTCTCTAGGAAGTGGTGAGTTCATGAGTCCACGGAGCCCCCGGCACTGTTTGTCATGACTGTAGACATTCTCTCTAACTTGCAGATAGATTAGAATATAGATAGAATATAGATCCTTAATGCTCTCTGTTGGGAAAACAGTTTCCCAAAGAAAGATCATTTGGAAAGACAGTCTCGAAATGATGTGGAACCCCATGATTTTATATTACCACTTAGAGATACCACAGCGAACTAATAGTAAAAATAGAACATAATTGAATTAATTTCTTTCATAGTCCGTCCGAAAATCATTGAAATATCCTTTAATTCCTTTAAGGATAATTTATTGTAAGATCTTAATTTCTTATCTCCGTCAAAGCTGAGAGTGCAAAAAAGGTGGAATTTGCAGGGCAGGGGGCGGGGCGAGGGCAGCAGGGAGGAGGTAGGTGACCTGATTTCTTAAGAAGCATATGGTAGCAATAAAGTAACAAGCCATGATTGCTGGAAATTTTTCCTTTCAAAATTATGTCGCATTGTGAAACATTTGTGTAGCATTTTTCCTAATGTGACCTTTCATCTGACTGTGACTTTTAAATTCAATTAGAAATACTAGTGCCAGAAATGACTTTGAAATTCAATTAGAAATATTAGTGCCAGAAATGTTACAAAATCCATTTTTATTCGGAGGCACTCTTGAGCAAAAGTACGTGCTGCATTTATCATTAGTGCTTCTCTGCACTTCTAAAGAACGTACTTGATGGCAGTTCATTTTAGATATGTTGTTGATTACATTTGAAAAATGCAAATGATGGAGAAGGATTGAGTTTTATTTCTTTACCAGTATTTCTCCACGGTATCCTGAAATTTCTCCCCCTGTGAAGTGTAAATTAAGCATTCCTGTTACACTTAATTTGACCTCTTTGGATTTATTCACAAGCGTTGCCACCCCACAGGAGCAGAATGGTCCAGAGGAGTGCATCAGCAAAATAAACACCAATAAACAACAAACCTTTTCCTTAAACGTCCTTTAAAACCAATATCCAAAGAATGCAGTAGTTTCAAGGCAATTTGTCTTCATGATCATCTTATAATAGACATAATCCTTGTAAAAAGCAGTTCGTGTATTTCCAAGAAGTTTATAGGCTTATTGGATTATAATTCAGTGAAATTTGGAAAACTAAAATGCTTTGTTGTGGTTTTATAGCTTTTTATATAGAGATAAAATCAAGTTTCTGTCTCTGTGTTAATTGCATTATGTGAAAATTGGATTTTCACCATATGTGAAATATGTGTGTCTAGTGAGGTGTCTTAAAATTGAGACAGGAGTCTGTGCCTGATATTTTGGGGGCCCAAGAGTCCTCTCAAAGTGGTAGATAGATGTATCTGAAGCGTGGCTTCTCCCCAAATTTGTAGGGATATGAAAGATGGTGTGACTTAAATACAGTCTCTGCACTGCACATGTTATTCACATTGAGGTACAAATGGAAAAAGCAACCCATTCCAGAACAGCTGATGTCAAGCTCTCGTGAGAGACACCTGATTCCACTTACAGAGCAGGTAAGAGATTTCAGTTCTGAGCCCCAAACTGGAAGTCATAAGCCAGCTCCCAACCGCAGGAGCTAATCTGTGACTGAATTTACTTCTAAGCAGGCAAGTCCATATGACATGTTTGAGGAAGAAAGGCAGGAAGAGATTGACGTACTTAACTATGACCAGAGGTTATCCAGGGCATCTCCAGGGAGGTCAGTTAATGTGAAGGAGTGAAGGACAGAGACCAGTGTGACTTAATCAAGGCTTTGATCTTAGCATATTTTTAATGAAATGTCACCTCTTCGAGGACTAGGACATACTTAAAAGCTAAGAACTGAGAGTTGGACGGGGGTGGAGAGTAGGGAGTCATTACAGGCCCCCCCAAACTTGCATTATGACAAATAATTACAAAATCCAAGAATCGAGTGCCATTTCAGCCATCCATGATTTAAAGAATACCCTTTTAATTTACTCACCTATTCAAAAATATTTACTCCTCTTGAAGTTTACATTCTAGTTACAGGGGTGGGGCGAACAAATAAGAAACGTAAGTAGGTAGCTTCTATGACGGAAGTGTCAGGACGAAAAGCAAGGCAAAGAGGATTGGGAATGCTAGTGGAAAGTTCACATTTTAAATATGGTGGCGGTGCGGGGAAGGGTGCTCATGAAAGTTGATCTGTAACCTAACGATGCTGATGGACTTGACCATGCTGGTGTGGGGGAGAAATGATCTCCGGTAGATGGAACAGTCCAACTCAAAGCCCAGAGACAGGAGTCTGCAAGCGTGTTAAATACAGGAGGAAGAAGGAGATCTTATTGGCTGGCGTGGAGGGAACAGGGCAAGGGAAGTAGGTGACAAGATCAAAGGGGTGTGGCAAAGGCAGAGACGATATAGGGCCCTGTCGGCCGCTGGGAGTATTTTGGGGTGAGAGGAGAGCTCCATTGCAGGATGCTGAGTGATACGCTGATGTGCTGTGACTTCTGTGTAAAGGTCATTCCTACTGCTGTGTAGCATGTAGGCGACCTCATCAGTCCAGGTGAGAGAAAATAGTATGTCAGCCCATGATGGGGGTGATGGATGTATTTTCAAAGTAGCGACCACAGAATTTCCAAACACAGGTGAGTGGTGAAAATAAAAGAATCAATGATTCCAATGTTCTGCGCTAAACACCCTCAAGGATAGCAGTCAGCTGAGATGGAAAAGTTGCAGGTAGAGGAGGTGATCTTAGATCAGGGGTGGTGGGTGTGTTGACATTGAAATAGAGACGCGAAGTGAACAGTTGCATTTGCGACTTTGGCATTTAAGAAGAAGTCTGGACTGGAGGAATACGTTTGGGAGTCTTCAGCATATAAATGGATTGGAAGCTGGACAGGTCTGTCCCACAGGGGGAATAAATGGAAAGTGAGTAGAGACAAAACACTGAGAGTTCAGGAGATGAGTAGGAACCAGCAAAGAAGACCGAGAAGGAGAAGCTTGGGGGGGAGGAGGAAAGGGTCTTAGAGAGAAGGTAGGAATCAACAAATACACTCCTATGTCAAGTAAGGACTGAGAGCTTAACAATGCAGATTTTGAATTTTTATTTTGAATTTATTACGGACTGTACTCTGAGGACCTCAAATTTAAAAAGTTTATCAAAAAGAAACACATATACTAATGTGTGGATTGCTGGGAAATACGAAATCATCCGATCCAAATTTAAAAAAGGCTTTACTCTGTTAGGCAAGCTTAACTTTCTTATTATATATAGATCACCTATAGAAAATTTAATCAGCGCCGTAACAATGTCTGATTAACACTGTAGCCCTAACACAGAAGACAGCACACAGTAGCATTCAATACTTGCTTTCCTGAAATGAAAGAATACAAGTTAAACTTGTTTAATTGAGCCTTTTGTGAGCCCGGTAGACATTTTAGGCATCAAAGAACATGAGTCCTTTATGAGAACGTTATCTATTTTGCATTTTTATGTGATCACTCAGATGTTCACAAACAAGATTGTAATATTTTTATGGTTTCAAGTTATGGGCTGAATTCCCCCCCTCCACTCCCAAAAAATTCATGTTGAAACCCTAACCCTCAATAACTCAGAATGGGGCTGTGTTTAGAGAGAGAGCCTTTAAAGAGGTAATTAAGGAGACGCCTGGGTGGCTCAGTCCGTTTAGCATCCAACATCATCGGGTCATTATCTCACGATTCGTGGGTTCAAGTCCCAAGTCAGGCTCTGTGCTGACAGGTAAGAGCCTGGAGCCTGCTTCAAATTCTGTGTCTCCTCCTCTCTCTGCCCCTCCCCTGCTTACACTCTGCCCCTCTCTCTCTGTCTCTCAAAAACAAACATTTAGAAAAAAAGAGGTAATTAAGTAAAAATGAGGTCATTAGGATGAGTTCTAATACTAGGACTGGAGGAAGTTTGGACACAGGAAGGTACGGAGGAAAGACCATGTGAAGACACAGGAGGAAGATCGCCGTTTACAAGCCAAGGAGAGAAGCCTGCTGACATGTTCATCTCAGATTTCTGGCTTCCAGAACTGTTAGAAAATAAATGTTTTATTGGGTAGGCCACCCAGTCAGCAGCACTTTGTTATGGCAACCCTAGCAAACTAAGACACAAATTCAACAACCAAATGCCTTTTCTTTTTCCTTTCTGGACAGTGAAATGTAATCATCTGTAATAAGGATTTTGATAAAACTAATTGTAGAAATCATTGGAAAATTTAAAAGAGCAATTACAAATAATTTAGACCATATAAAATACTAGCACCAATGCAAAATAATCACTGAAAAATAAGTGAAACGCATTTTGCTCGAAGCATCAAATTCTCTTTTAATAGTTTTCAGATAACTGAAGTCTCCCTGTCAAGTGTTGACATTACCTTTAAATTAAAAAAGAAAGGCCTTCTAAATGTATCAACTCCCCCCTTCCTTGCTCCGCTACCTCCTTAAACAGAGTCTGCCGCACGTAATTTAACTGTGAGTTAAGGCTGACAATCCAAGAGAGAGATGTATATGAGGAGGATGTCCAAGGCCCTCGAGGTCCTTGGATTTCCATTCACAGTTTCATCTATTTCCTGTTGACTGAGAAGGTCAAGAAGGAGTGGAATTTATCATTTTGCCCAGACATTCTTTTGAATCCCAGGCCTGGAGAATCTGGGAAGGCTCATGAATGAAGCATTTCACTGGAAATGCCGAGCCAGCCATCTACATCTCAGCAGAGATTTTTTTCCTCTGTTTACCACTTCTGAGGTTCTTTTTTTGAAAAGATTAAAGAACAAGAGCCCTTAATTGTGGAAACAGCCAGAGGTGGGAAAGAACACCTGAGCTCAAGTTGAATATTACCTTAATTTCTCAGTTTGAGAATAGGCTCCAGAGCAAGCGATTTTTAAAACTTTTTATTGTGGTAAATGTATATATAACATGGACTTTTGGGCGACTCAGTAGGTTAAGAGTCTGATTTGATCTCAGCTCTGGTCATGATCTCACAGTTTGTGAGTTTGCGAGATTGAGCCCCTCACTGGGCTCTGTGCAGTCACTTTGAGATTTTCTCTCCATGCTCCTCCCCTGCTCTTGCTCTCTTAAATAAATTTTAAAAATTTAAATATATATATGTTAAATAAATACATATAGCATAATAAATGTATCATTGTAGCCATCTGCCATTTTATTTTATTAAAAAAATTTTTTTTTTAGTGTTTATTTTTGAGAGACAGAGTGCAAGCAGGGGAGGAGCAGAAAGAGAGGGAGACACAGAATCCAAAGCAGGCTCCAGGCTGGGAGCTGACAGCCCAGAACCCAACCAACGCAGGGCTCAAACTCACAAGCTGTGAGATCATACCCTGAGCCAAAGTCAGACACTTGACCCACTGAGCCACCCAGGTGCCCCGCCATCTGCTATTTTAAGTGTGCGGCTCAGTGGCATTGAGTGCATGCACAATTCTGGACCGCCATCATCAATACCATCCGTCTCCAGCATTTTTTTTCATCTTCCCCAACTCAAATTCTGTTTCCATGAAGCAATAAGTCCCCACTGTCCCCTCCCTCGGCCCCTGGCAACCACCATTCTACTTTCCGTCTCTGTGAATTTGACTCTTCTAGGTAACTTACATAACTGGGATCATGTATTTGTCTGCTTATTTCACGTAAGTATAATGTCTTCAGGGTTCATCGTGTTGTAGTGTGTGTGTCAGTCAGGATTTCATTCCCCTTTAAGGATCAGTAATATTGCATTGTATGTATAGACCACGTTTTATTTATCTGTTCAGTGGCTGATGAATATTTAGGTTGTTTCCACCTTGCAGCTATTCCAAATAATGCTTCTTTGAACATGAGTGTGCAAATAAATACCTGTTCAAGTCCCCGATATCAGTTCTTCTGGGTATATACCCAGAAATGTAACGTTGGATTATATGGAAGTTCTAGGTTTAATTTTTTTTTTTTTGAGGATCAGAGTACAGTTTTCCTAGAATAGGCGATTTTTATGAACATGTGATTCCAGAGAAGCCTGTATATGCCCTGGTAAACATCCAAATTTGAAAGTCTCCACAGGTATCTGTGAGGTCCATACAGTGTCACTGCAGCCATTTTTAACTGGCTTGTCCTTTTGTGGCATAGCAGAGAAGTTGGTGGTCAGGGAATTGTGAATAATCTTGTTTTGCCCATGAGTCAGCCTTCATCCCTGGGGAGTGTGTCCCTCCTGAAATGCTGGCCATCAGGTATGCCCAAGGCAGAGATGTTGAGAGCTGCTGGCCTACAGTACATAGTCTGAAATTCAGCAACAATTTTTGAGTAGCCAGGGCATTAATGCTAACTGGTAGAAATTTTATCTTCTTAAAAAGCAACGTGTCCACAAGTGTCAGTGATGTACATACTAGGTAACATGAGCTGGTGGGGAGAAGTGGGGGAAACATCCCTGTTTCTGTGGATGCTTCAGTGACCTGTGGTATTAATCATGAACTAGACCCTTAGCCACTGCACAGAGACTGCACAATTCACAAATGAATGCAAGGTATCTGTATGGTCTGCAGGTCTAGGGTAAGTGAAAATGGTTTTAGAAACAGAAGCAAAAATCAGTACATACAACTGGGCAGAGATCCAGGCAGGAAACAAGATGCAGCTCACACGGTGAGCAGAGGAAGAGACTCCGGCCAGATATTGATGAGTGTCTTTCTCAGTTCTGTACACACAGCTTCAGTTTCCCACTTACATGAATGAATACTTCTACCATACAATTGGTATTTGTATAATATTGCAGTATCGTAATATAGTGGGTCATACAGCAGAGGCAGTGTGAATTGTTCATCTGCGGAAGGCCAGTTTATGATTATATCAAATTGTATCAAAGTTGCTGCAACCGAATGTACATTACTGCATTTTCTGTCAGATAGACTGCTGGTGCTCCATGGGTAATTGCAGCCTAGGGCAAGGGGATGGCTGCTCGCAAGGAAGAAGGGAACTACCAGTTCAAGCCGAGATCAAAGAAAGATTGCGTGTGTGAGTTTACTACATGAATTTGTGGCCGTGGAGTTACAAAAGAAAACAGTGCTTCCCAGTGACTCAGTACCGACGAGGAGTCCGCTTTGATATCCTCGCGTGTGTGAACGGACATTGTGGCCCAGCGCAATACTGCAGGAGTTGTTGCCAGTGCTGATGTTGTTTTAAATCTTTTGACTCCCCCCTTCAGGGCTGCTGCTGTGAATTCTATTCTGATGAGCATCACGGACACAAAGGTTGGGAGTTGTAGCTTTCTACCGTTCTTCCTCTGGAGTGCTGTATAAATGCCAAAGAATTGACGCAAGCCTAGAAATATTGGTTTAATTTTGAAACGTGTCATATGTGCTGTGTCATAGGTACCCTGGTCACTTAGTACTCAGCATATAGTTGTAAGCAGTGGGAGGTTTTAAGAGGTTGTCTGTTTTCCTTGGAGAAGCAAATAAGAAGCATCAGTTTTTCTACTTAATCGAGACAGCTCATGTTTGGTAGTGAAGAGAAAACAGTCTCAGTGTTGTCCTCTGTGGCAGATCTACCAGATAATGAGATTGAGCTAATAACATTAAAAATATACTACAGAAATTATTTCCATATTATCATACACATTTTTAAATGCTGAAATGACCAAACTGTAAGTGGCAGCTTTGCTTGCTACCCATTAATAAACATGGATACCCATGTATAGGAAAGATGGAGTTACAGTGGACAGTGTCGTCATGAAGGCCCTTCCAGTTCTACAACTTTGGTTCTGACCAACATAGGAATTATTTTCAGGATCTTAAATCCCTATTTAACTGTCTTCCTCAGAGTGGACAGCCATTTTGTGGGACGCAGGTGGCACATGGGGTGTGGTGTCCAAGCCTTGCGTGGTTCCGAGGAGTCAGCCATGCCTGCCAGGCCCAGCCCGAACAAGGGCGTCTGGCATTGGAAAGAGAGACCGTTGGAAAGATCCAGGCACTGTAGGTATTCGAGGTGGCCGTGGCCATGTGTGGAAGAGGGAGGACCCATACAGTTCTTTCTAACAGGATGAATAAATCCGTCTGCACTGAGATCTGCGTAACTTACTGGCACAGGGAATCTCTTCTATTTTAATCTGAGATTATAGGATTCCATTGAGTAAGCCTTGAAATGGGGATACAGAGATCAAGGGACCAGCCCTGACATCAGATTTCCTTATTTAACCGCACTGCTTAGTATAGTCTGTGATTCAGGAATTGCCCTCCCCTTTGCCAAGGGGAAAGTGGCAGGGAGTTTTTCAGGGCCATAATCATGGGACCAAGTGTTTGTATTTCCCTTTAAAAACTGATGTATTGAAAGACCTACACATTCTTAATGTTTCAAGTGTGTGTTCCCAGCTTTCATTTGGGTAAGTTGCATTTTGTACTGTTTCTGTAGATTAGAGCTTCTTAGATATTTGGAGCAATATTATGGTCAAGTTGCTAAAATATGTTATTGAGAGAGAGAAAAATTTCTAACGTGGAAGATTTTGGTAACTGTAAGAATTACAGGTACCATTTCAGGACAGAAGAATGTTCCATCTCTCTTCATTGCCAATTCCTACAAGTGGGCGATGTACCTTCGTGTGCACGGGGCAGTGCTGACCTCCAAAATGATCTTTCTTTCCCTCTGTTGTTGCGGAGCGAGCTCAGCCAACCCCTGTCCCATCTTCTAATCTTTCCTGTATCGCCATCTCACTATTGTCCTAGGAGCCAAGGTTCCGTTCTCTCCCAGTTACTGAATTGAGAGCTCTGGAGAACCAAGGTCCAGCTTCTACCCTGAAATATTCCAAATATTTAATTTATTTGTGTCCAAAGTTTGTAAAACGATCTGTTTCTAGGGTGTGTTTAAGTTAGTTGCTGGAAGAAGGGTGACAAAGAGGACATTTTGAACCTGCTCTCCAGTGCGTCCGGAATCAGACGGAACAGGTGGCGGCATGGTATTCAGCAGGGCAGCGGTATGTGAGCAGGAAGAAGGAATGGGGCAGTCCTGTACAGAGAAGCCCCAGAGGGTGTAATCAGAGCCCAGGAGGCCACGTGGAATCCTTGAAAGAATTTTGGAGTCAGGCAGACTTATATTTAGATCCTAGCTCCATATGTTATGACTTGAATAACATTAGAAAAGTTATTTTACCTCTGTAAGACTGTCTTCCTAACTTTTAAAATTAAAATAATACCTTTCTGAGAGATTGCTATAAGGTTTTAATGAGAGAAACATTTTTAAAAAAAATTAGCACAATCCCCGGCATATAGTAAGCATTCAACAAACTATCCCTTCCTTTAGTTTTTTTCTCACCCCTTGACATCGGGCTCCTGCCCCTCACCAGCCCACCGATGCCCTCTCACTCTCACCGGACTTCACTCTGCTCACACTTCAGTCTTGTTTTGGAGAGTGTTATGGGCTGTATTTTGTCTTTCCACAATCCATAGCTTGAAATTCTAACCTGCAAGATATCAGAATATGACAGTATTTGGAGATGGAGCCTTTAAAGAAATATTTGGGTTGAAATAATTACATTATTTAGGGCGGGTCCTCATCGGACTGGTGCCCTTCTAGGAAGAGGAAAGGTACAGAGGGATGTGCAGAGATGCACAGAGGTAACACGATATGAAATACAGGGAGAAGACGGTCATCTACAAGCCAAAGGAAGAAGCACGTGAAGAAATAGATCCTTCCAACACCTCGATCTTGGACTTCTAGTCTCCAGAACTGAGGAAGTAACTGTCTGGTGTTAAAGCCGCTCCATGTGTGGCCAGCTGACCCCGGGCTCCAGGCTGCTGCCTGAAGTTGTGGAAAGGAAATGAGTGTGGTTGTTGCAATTCAAAAGGCTTCCTTCCCTTCACAGAATAGCTACTCTTTTGTAACGTTATTCGTTTATAATTTTGCAGTCTAGCTTCAGGTAGGTTATGCATTAGAAAAGGTTGCGCTGGCTAATTTGGAAACCTAACTATCCAGATGGCAAATGCCTTGCATCACCTTTTGGACTGCATTCTCTTTTTAAGTTAGAGACTTCTGTCTCGTGGTTTATGTTGTCTGGCGGACTTTCGTTCATCTTTTGTCTTTGAGGTCACATTGTGCCATTTTTGGGGAAAGGTTTTCCAGTCTTGCATGGTTGTTTTGGTAATTTCTAGCACATGGCTTAGCTCAGTATAGTTGGTTAGAAATAAATTCTGGGTTAGAGGCAGGAGGAATGCATTAAACCACCTGGGAAGGCTGACTTTACCCTCAGTGATGCAGCTCCAGTCCAGGTACAGAGATTTTGATGTGTATCCGGCTCTTTCAGAACCGGGACAGGCCACGGCGGGCGTGGGGGTGGGGTGCAGGTGCGGCATGGGGGTGGGGTGCAGGTGGGGCGTGGGGGTGGGGTGCAGGTGGGGAAGAGGTGACAGGAGAGGAGCTCTGGAAGGGGCAGGGAAAGAAAGTACAGTTTAAAAGCCATTTGTTTCGGGGTGCCTGGGTAGCTCAGTTGGTTGAGCGTCTGACTTTGGCTCAGGTGTGTGGGTTCGAGCCCCGTGTCGAGCTCTGTGCTGTCAGCTCGGAGCCTGGAACCTGCTTCAGATCCTGTGTCTTCTCTCTCTGTCTCCACTCCCCTGCCCCACTTGTTCACTCTCTCTCTCAAAAACAAACATTTAAATCGTTTGTTTAGTTTTTCTCATATTAATTTGCCCACACTGTAACTCACCTGCTTTCTTCTGCTTTATTCATACTCGGAAAGTCTTCCAGCAATTTATTTCCCCCAACTTCTCATTGCATCCCCAGAAATCTGTGGCATTTCTGTGAGCCAAAAATACACTATATACTGCTGTGTACTTCTTTCTCCAGGTTGTTTATTACGAGTTGACACCAAACTTTGGGGAACGCCTCCTCCTAACACTTCCCTCTTTTACGATACTTACGTTCCATATCCAGCTAACCTTTATTGAGCCCCTCATATTTAATGCCAGGCTCTATTCTGGGTGCTTTTACATATATTATGTGGTTTAATTCACAAAACAGCCCAATGGTATAAATATTGAGATACAGCTCAGAGTGGCTAAGTAACTTGGCCAAGATAAAACCTCAAACAGAGGGCAGAGCCAGGATTCAAACCTCAGCGAGAGACATGGGAAGGAAACCATTAGCAGATTGTACGAAGTGCTAAGAAAGAAACAGTATATTGTAATGATCGCAGGGGCGAACAGGACAGGAGGGCCTCGGTGAGAAACTGACATGGAAATTGTAGTTTGAAGGATGATAAAGAGCTAGTCAAGAACGGAGCTGGGGGAGAGCTTTTGAGACAAGGAAAAGACACCAAGGTTTAGTATGTTCTAGAAACAGGCCAGTCTGTTTGCAGCTTAGTGCGCAGCAGGTGAGCGATGAGAAGTGATCTTGGAGAGGTAAGTAGGAGCTGGATCATAGTCCTCCAAGCCTAAGTAAGGAGATTGGGCTTTATTGTAAATTCAGTGCAAAGCCGTGGGATGGTTTTTAGTGAGATAACGTTATCAGTTTACATTTTAAAAGAGATGATGGTTTTCCTATTATAAAATAAGTTTTTAAGGAACGGTGTGCAGATTGCCTGGCATGATGCTTGTGGTTAGGGCTGTCGGGGTGTTAGGCTGGAGCCCTGTTGGAAGCTGTGTGTTGGGAAGTTCTGCATCACGAAGCCTCATCCTTGCTCTTTGTTTCTGTTCTGAAGCAGTCCTGAAGCTCTGTCCTGGACAAAACAGTTCCCATAAACCCGCTGATAAATTTATTCGGAGAGTGACTTCTGTCCTGGGGTTTTACAAGTTGGTAATCTTTCAGAATAGCTCAGACAGAGTAGGACTGAGGATAATTTTAGAGCCAGAGGAACTGTCCAGGTAAATTACAAATTTTTGTTTAAACAACAAAGTCAAAGCACAGATCAGCTGAATATCATGATCAGGGTCACCCGTATTGGGAGGGTCGGACCAGAGTCCGGGTCTCCTGCTACCTAGTTACATGCAAGTGCAGAGGATCTAGAGGGGGGACAGTGTTAGCACATTCAAGAAGCAAAGCAGCCTGGAGTGGCCGAGGCCTGCTGCCCAGGAAGGGGAGGGCACGATGCGAGGTCAGTGAGGAAGGCAGAGATTGCGGTTGTCAGTAAGATTACAGGGACATATGAGGATAGCAAAGGAGAACACAGTTCGATAAAGACTTAAAATATAAGCAGATCCATTATAAAGCAGGTTAATTTAAACACATTTGTTGGGAAGAAAGGAATACAGTTGGAGTTCAGCTGGAGATATTGATCTGAATACTGTATTTTCTTAGGGCTGTCATTAAGCTGGTCTGGCAGCAACGTGACTAGTATTCACAGGAGTGATTCGTCATGTACCTCCTCCCGCCCACATTTTGATCTGTAATAACCTGAAAAATGAGCTAGATCTTCTTGGAAAGTAGCTGAAGAAACAAAGGATCCTACTTAAACGGGTACCCCTTGGCTAATTTAGTTGGAGAATTCACTGTTTATTCTACAGACATGAAGAGCATAATTCTGTCAGAGTAACTTGAGTATTGAGAATTCGCAGCAAGGGACAGCTTTGGTGGCCTTAACAGGAGTGATAGCGGTAGAATTTGGGGGTGAAAAGCCAGCTGGAGTTGGTTCAGGAAGTAATAAGAAGTTAGAGGGGTTAGAGACTGTGCATTTGGATGATTATTAAAATAAATTTTATTGTGGAGGCCTGGGTGGCTCAGTTGGTTAAGCGTCCGACTTTAGCTCAGGTTCTGATCTCGTGGTCTGTGATTTCGAGCCCCACATTGGGCTCTCTGCTGTCAGCACAGAGCCTAGAGCCTGCTTCTGATTCTGTGTCTCCCTCTCTCTCCCCCTCTCCTGTTCTTTCTCTCTCTCTTAAAAATAAATAACATTTAGAAAATTTTTAAATAAATTTTCTTGTGAAAAGTTCAGAAAAATGGGATAGCAGCCGAAGAGATGAGGTCAAAGGAGAGACTTGGCGAGGACAGGTGATATTCAAGCATTTTTGTACTGCTGCTTCTATTTTTGACTCAATCTGAATCTTAGCTGCTTCAGTTACTTATTTCAAAATGCCTTAAAAACCTTCCTTGTTTTTTCAGTTATTTTAACTTTGAACTAAAATGATCTAATGAACTTTACGCTTTTTGAGCACAGGGATGGAATCACATTTTCCATTTTATCTCCAATAGATCAAGCATAGAGTAGTTAGTGGATGTTTTTCAATGAGTTAAAGATACCTCCCCCCCCCCATAGAGCTTCACTATAAAGTTGTCCTTACAGTTCATTCATTAGAACCAAATTTTTATTTTTGGTTGTCATTATTAGACTGTGTATATGGGGCTAAGATGTATCTATATTGAACTGAATGGAAATGGTGCTGTGAGTTTATATAGAGAAGTTACTGTGTATATGCAGGGTGGGTAAGTTAGTCCTCCAAAAAGGAGAGTTTGAATTTGAAGGCAAGAAAAAGAAAACTCAGACTAAGAAATAGAAAATCACAGCAGTATACATCTGCAGTGAAAGTACCTAAAAACCAAATTGTTCCAGCAACAATTATATAACTGTTCTTTGCTAAATTAAGGGGGAAAGTACTTTTTTTTCTACTATGAAGGCGTATTTTAGTGTCTGAAGTTTTGGATGTTGGATGTACTTATAACTAAAAGTCAAATTAGAGTTAAGTTACCAGCTGTTTGCTGGGCTGCTGCTTATCAACAGATAAAATTGTTGGTAACCAACGCTTACTGTATCATCACCAAAGTCAAATTATAAAAAATTACTTGGTGAAGAAAGTATAGGACTAGCATCATCTTTGAGATGATTCCCTCCTTTAAATCAAGATTGAATTTAACTGAAGGAGACTAAATCTGCTCTAATATCTTTAGAGCTCTTTAGAGAATAAGGTTTGATAGCATCCTAAACAATCGTAAGGGTGAATATGTAAATTTAATTTGGATGGGATCATTTGTAGTTGGGTTTTTAGAGTATGAAAAAGGGATTTTATTATTAGTTTTCCTCTAGCAGATGCATAAAGATGTACTGTGGATCTGTTGTTAGGTATAGTTCTGACTTACTGATTTATAGTAAATAATAAATATATAATAAATAGTAATCTTTACTTGAGAACTCATATAAAAGATCAACACACATCTTCTTAGTAGATTTCCAGAATAAAACTCAATTATAACATTAGAGTGTGATGATGAATTTTGTGTCAACCTGGGTAGGCAGTGATGGCCAGTTGTTTAGTTCAACAGCAGTCTAGATGTTTCTATGAAGGTATTTTTTAGATGTGATTAACTTTTAAATCAATAGACTTTAAAGCACATTACCTTCCATAATGTAGGTGGACCTTATCAATCAGTTGAAGGCCTTAAAAGAAAAGATTGAGATTCCCTGAAGAAAAATTCTGCCTTGAGGTGGCCTTGGACCCAGGACTGCAACATTAACTGTTTTCTGGAGTTTCTGCTTGCCAGCCTACTGAGCAGACTCCAGACTTGTCAATCCCTTTAATCGTGTGAGCCAATTCCTTAAAATCAGCCAATGACTTCTCTCTCTCTCTCTCTCTCTCTCTCTCTCTCTCTCTCTCTCTCTCATGTGTGTGTGTTTGCATTGGTTCTGTTTGTCTGAAGAATTCTGATATACAGGAGTTGGAAAACTTTTTCTATAGAGGATCATATAGTAAATATTTTAGGCAATACAGGTCATACTGACCCTGTCACACCGATCCAACTTGGCCATTATAACACAAAAATAGCCAAAAGCGAATGGTTGTGCCCATGTGCCAGGAAAAACGTGTCTGCAGAAGTAGGGGCCGGCTGTACTTGGAACAGGACTGTAGTTTACTGACCCCTGTGCTAAGTGACTGCTTGATAATTCATGCAAAAGAGATAAGGGAGGGTATACATTTTTTTAGTATACATGTTTAAGAATGTTTATTCAAGCCAGGTTTGTGTCAAGAAGCAGTTGATCATCCTTTTGTATATTAGGGGTTATTGCTTTGGCTCATAGTCTCAGTCTTCAGCCTAGATTTTACATGTTTTATTTTTACCCAAGAGTTTCTTAAAGATAATACTGCAACAGAAAGTCTCACTCTTAGTAATTCTTTTGTTTGTTTGTTTGTTTTTTATTAATAATTTATTGCCAAGTTGGTTTCCATATAACACCCAGTGCTCTTCCCCACAAGTGCCCTCTTTCATGACCATCACCCTCCTTCCCCTTTTCTCCTCTCTCTTCAGCCCTCAGTTTGTTTTCACTATTCAGGAGTGTCTCATGATTTGCCTCCTTCCCTCTCCCTAACTTTCTTTTCCCCCACTTCCCCTTCCCATGGTCCCCTGTTAGGTTTCTCCTGTTAGACCTATGAGTGAAAACATATGGTATCTGTCCTTCTCTGCCTGACTTATTTCACTTAGCATGACACCCTCAAGGTCCATCCACTTTCCTACAAATGGCCATATTTCATTCTTTCCCACTGCCATGTAGTACTCCATTGTATATATATACACCACATCTTCTTTATCCATCCATCAGTTGAACTGATAACTGACCAGTCAGCCTTTTCTCGGATGCCTCATTCCATTTCTTAGAGGAATGAGTGATAAGGGAGGAGAGGGCTCGGTGGACAGGGCATCTGGAAAACAACTGATGACCCAGTTTCCAGCTGTGCAGTGTCTAGGATGGTTCCAGACTCCAAGATATAATCCTGAAGGCCATCATTGTCTTCTTGGCAAACGAGAACATCTTTGATAACTCGGATGATAATTTACCATCCCCACTTCTTCTCTTCCTGTGCACCAGCGGTGCCAAGAAAGTGTTGAGATTCCTTAGAATCTTTCAACAGGTTAGAGTTCTTGTTGCTTAGCTGTACTGCAGTTAGTTGGGGGAAGAGATTTAACTTCTCAGGAATATTGGAAAGTTAGAAATCTCTAGAGCAAAACATTATCACTGTAGGGCACAGACCAGAAAGGAATACGGCTAATGCAAGATAAAATTGGGCAAATAAACTTTTGAAGTGAACATTAAGATTGTGACCCATAGTGATAATATCGAAGGTATTCACTAGGTCACCATCTTGTCCGCCTGTCCCATTCTGGGTATTAGAAATTAAATTAAAGGAGGGGCACCTCGGTGACTCAGGTGGTTAAGCATCTGACTCTTGATTTCGGCCCAGGTCATGATCTCACCCTTCATGAGATCAAGCCTTGCACTGGTTCTTTGCTGTCAGCACAGAGACTGCTTGGGGTTCTTTCTCTCCCTGTCTCTCTGCCCCTCCTCTGGTCACATTCGCATGTTCTCTCTCTCTCTCTCTCTCTTTCTCTCTCTCTCTCTCTCTCTCTCTCTCTTTCTCAAAACAAATAAACATTAAAAACAATGTTAAAAGAAATTGAGAGTCAAGGAAAGACTGTATTTAAAGGAGCCGCATCAAGGTTGGTGAGAGATCTGGAACTCATATTATTTGGACTAAAAGAGAAACTTTAAGGGAGATGCAATAACTTTAAATATGTGAAGTCTGTCCTTTAGATTTTTCTGTTTAACGCTACAGGTTAGAAGCCTAGATACCATCGGTAGAAGCCACCAAGAGGCTAATTTCAGCACACTGTAATCCTATGATCATTCTTTAGAGCAGTCCAGTAGTGGAATGGACTTACTCCAAAACCATGGGCTCCCGCTGCCTCTAGAAACTTACATTCAGTAGCTCTCTTGGGAAGGATGTTTGTTGGATCAGATGATCTTAAAAATCTTTTACATTACTCTCTGGTTCCAGTGCTTCTTAAGACACTGAAAGTAAATTCCAGGAAATACCTATCTTTGCTGGCTACAACTTCCAACTCTGAGATAGGCCAAAACTTCCAAAAAGGACTTTAGTACAAATGGAGGAAGACCAAATGGGAAACAAAACACGCAGGCAATATAGAAGGTTGGTTATTTCTAAATACAGCTTCTTGTCCCAGCTCATTTCAGCTAAGTGGTCCCTAATCTAGGGTCTTCATCGGCCTTGGGGTATCTGCAGCACCCTTCAAGGATGGCAGTGTCTCAGGCGCGTTACCTGCATCTCTCATTGTACAGCAGGGAGCAATTAGTCATCGGGCATAAGAATCTGCACTTCTAGAAATTTGACAGGAAGAGTGCATGCCATGGATGCTACATTTTAGTCTTTCTAGAGAGTTATCTAGGCAGTGGCCAACTTGTAAAGAGCAATAAATACCTTGGAAAATATACTGACCTGGAAAACACTGCTTTTATCTGAACCCCGAGTTGGAAGGAAGACTAAGAAACCAGTTGGTATAGGAGGAATAAGAACGACGAGGAGCATGCCTGTTGGGTTGAGTTTTCTCTGTGGTATTAGAGCTGAAATACCAACAGAGACGCGGCTGAATGCAGCCACCAGCCTGCCTTCTCCACCCTGTCCCCCAACAGTGCTCACCTCTCCTTTAAATAAAATTGAACAAATATTTAACGAGTGTTGGTTTGAAGGGGAGCCAAGTTAGTAGGCTGCTCAAGTGCCCGGCGTCTCTGTCAGGCCCTGTTGTTTGCCATGAGTGTCGTAATCTACTACTTATCACTGTTTTCTGTTTATTTCTACAGTGTCCATGGAAAACGTTGGAGAACAAGGTAAGATGTGTTTTATTATTGTTTTAGATGTGAAGTTGTTAAAGTAGTTTTTTGACAAGAGTATTCATTTAGAATTGGTTGGAATTAATAAATTATACTTTGAAAATGTAGAGTCTTGCGGGGGTTAAAGACTCCCCTCAGTCCCCCAGACTGAGTTCTGGTAGATATTTGGCAAAGACCTCGCCCTTCAAATGGTAGCCACTGTGCCAGAGATTCTTGGTGGCTTCAAAGTACAGGAATGTGAACAATCTCATGTTTCTGAGAATTACCCCATTCCTGGGTCACCCATATAGTTCATGGGACTATCACTGGCTGTAGTCATTTCACACGGATGTGAGCGCCTCATTAGATAATTGAATCCTTAAGTGCTTCTATGCGTGTTGTCATTCTTTAAGAAATTGCCACGTAGTTTTAAAATACCAAACACACTGTATTTTAAACTAACGTATTTTATTCAACTGCATCTTATAGAATTTATTATTTATATATTGATGTATCTTCCAGAATTGATCATTATCACTGCATACAAAATATTTTGTACTTGCGTAATACAGTACGTCAAGACTAACACACCACACGAAGTGCGTTTATATACATTGCCCGAACAAAGTGTACTTTTCTTAAAAGTTGTCCCATGTGATAAACAAGACACTTGAACTCTTGTTGGAGGAAATCTCTCTTTGTCCAGATGGTCTCTGTTTAAATATGCCAACAGATTTGACTACAGCTAAGCAAAATTAGCAAATACCTTCTCAAATCGGAACTGGTTTTGCTATTCATTGTCATTGACCTCAAGTTCTTTAAGCCTGAATGTTTTAACATTTGTTTAATGCTATGTTTATAATTTAGTGTTGCAGGCACAGTGGAGCCATTTGACCAATAGATGGGGGAGTCTACAGATGGGAGCTTTCTATCATGGGATATGAAATAATTAAGTTACTGAAGAATTTGGTTCGTGTAGAACAAACAGATATTTTGTGACTACTATGATCTTAGTGTGTATTTGTGGATTATAATGATAATTATGTTTTTCTCATTTTAGTTGTGTGCCTGATTGCTTATCATCTACTTTTTGCAATGTTCGTCTGGTCATATTGGAAAACTATCTTTACATTACCAATGAATCCTTCAAAAGAAGTAAGTGAAAATATTAGTAAAGTTATCTGGAAGTTGGAAGTCAATAATACTGATGTCTGAAGATGAATTTTACATCTTTTTGTTAATGTTGCACTTATTGAGTACACTGATTTGTTTATGTTAATGTACCTGTTGGTAAATACTTGAATTTTCACTTTGTAAATATTATTTTTGGCACGGGATTAGTATTATATTTCTGGTACTAAATCTGTGTTGTGTTCCATTTCTGCTAAAGAATCAGACAGCAGGATGGATGGATGGATAGACAGAGCTGAAGGTAGACATTGCTATACTATAATTATCACACTAACTGTACATGAGTTGGCTCTTAGCAACCAGAAACAATAACAACAAAATAACACTGTAAGTAATCCTCTCTGTGTTCACAGTCTGTAGCTAGTCCACAGCTTACTGCTTTTACATTTTATCCTCCATTTCCACCGTCACCTCTTGACCTAAGATGGATGCTGTAGTTCCAGCCATTATGTCTGCCTTCCAGACAGCAGGTCAGAGTAAGTAACATAGAGGAGTAGAAGTAAGTGTCCTTTCCTTTAAGGATGCTTTCTGGGTGTTGCTGATGCCATTTCCACTTAGTTTAGAACCTAGTTATGTGGCCACATTTACCTGCATAGAAGGTTAGGAATATAGTCTTTATTCTCAGTGGCCATGTTAACCATATTAACCATGTCAGAAGAAGGAAATTGTGGATATTGGGGGGAAATTAGCAGTCTCAGCTACAGAAGACTTTAAGTAGAGTGATATGGTCAAATTTATACTGAGAAAAGAACATTCTAAGTATTTGTTTCTGTCTTTCATCTTGGTTAAAAGTTTGGAGCAGAGGACTATGTCTTACTCATTTCTCTACCGTTGGCACTTAGTCCAGTACATGTTTGTTGCATTGAAATAAACTTTGTTCCAGCAATAATCTTGTGGTTTTAGTTGGCCAAGTTCAAAAGAAAATAAAAAGATAGGTGTAGGCATCATTGCAAATTGTGCCCGGAAATAATCTGTTTGAAATTCAACTGTGGTCAAAAGGCTGGTAAAAATGCTATATGACCTGGGAAAGGATAGTGAAAATGAAACCACAGGTGTTTGCACGGAGTTAATGGTATGCTTGGCCAAAAATGCTTTACACAGAGCCTTTTTTTCTCCTACTCTCTACCTGTTTTTGTTTCCTGCCACGTTCTCCTCCCTCCTGCCATGTTTGCTTCTTTCCTTTTCTCTCTTACCGCCATCCTGGCCTTAGTTGTAGGCTTGAAGGAGCATTCTGACTCATGTGCCAGAGGATCTTCCCCTTTCTGGTGCTTTACCTGTAACTTCTGTGTTGACAATTCCCAGATCTCGTTCCAGCTCTGACCGCTCCCGTCACAAACTTATATATCCCCTGCCAAACATGGCTGCTGAGTCCACCGACACTTCACATACAGCGGATCAACGCTGAAGTCACCCCCTTCTCCCCCAGACCATGACTCATCCTTTTCTTACACTGGTCAGTGCCCCTGCCATCCAGCTCAGCCTCCTGACACTCCGGCTTTCTGGAAGCTGGGCAGCCTTGCCAGAATTCTCTGGCTTCCTTGCCCCTCCCTCAACATCCAAATGCTGCTGATGTTTTTACTTTCCAGTTTTTCTTTTTTGGTTCCAGTCCCTTTTTCTTTCCTTTGTCTCATCTCCTCTCCTCTCCCCTCCCCTCCCCTCCCCGGCATTACCCTAATTCAGGATCTCAGTCATCTTCTTTGTCTAAGACATTGCAGTTTTCTGTAGGGTTTCACTGTTGACATTCTTGCTTACACTCCCTTCCCAGAGCCCTGGAAAAATTCATCCTTCACCCTGACGCTGGAGGTCTAAAATCACTTTAACTCTTCCTCGCTACGTCTTCTATCTATTCGGTTATTCTACATGCCCCTCGGGGTAAAGGCCAGTCTCCCGAGTTTGGCAACAAAGGAGTCTTGTCCAAATTTCTGACTTCCCACTTTATATTCCAGTAGTTTTTAATGACATGTATTTTCCTGTGTATACCATGGCATTATTTTCTTTGCAGAATATTTTTACCCACTTTCTCATCCAAATAATTCCATCTTTATTCGTGGTGGCAGCTCCCTTAGGTCTCCATTGCTGATTTCTCATTCTCTCCTGACCCTTAAAGCATTGGATTGTTCCAGACCTCAATCCCTGGACGACTCCTCTTATTTATCTACATTATGACTTTGTGTATCATCTCATTGCTACAGCTTTCAAATTAATAACCTCTGCCTCTCTCTCAAGAATAAATAAATATTAAAAAAAAAAAAAGAAAGAAAGAAAATCCTTAGCCTAGTCCTTTATTCTGGATTCCAGACTCATCTCCAGCTATGTATTTGGCATCTAATAGAAATTTTAAATTCAAAGTACCTGAAAGCAAACTTCTGGTTCCCCACCCACTCCCTGACTCTTCCTATTCTTCAGGTTTTCCCAGCTCAGTAATGGCAATCCCGTTCACAACCCCGGGGGGGGGGGGGGGCATCTCTGGCAACTCCTTGGCTCTGAGACCCCACATCCCATCCATCAGCAGAGTCTGTAAGCACACCCTCAACGCAGCCGCAGGGGGAGCCCATGCCCCGCCCCCAGGGCTACTCCCACCCCTGGTCCAAGCCACCAGCATCCCGTGCCTGCATATTGCAGTAGCCTTTCAACCAGTTTCCTTTTTCTGTATATTTTTAATGAGTATCCACGGTGACCCTTTCAAAACAAGAAACGGATCATATCATTCTTCAGCTTAGAACTTCCCTTTGATACCTGAGCTCCCTCAGAGTAAAAACATAATTCTCTACTGTAGCTTAAAAGGCTGCACCTGGCCTGGCCCCACACCGCCTCTCTGACCTTCTTCAGTGCTGCCTTAGTCACATTGGTTTTCTTGCTGTGCCATCAGTATGCTGAGCATTTCTCCCTCAGGGATCTTGAAACCTGATTGTTTTCTCTTGACCGGGAACCTTCTTCCCACAGATAAGTATGTGTCCAGGTCCCTTCCTTCCTTCCTATCTCTATGTCTCTGCTCAGATGATACCTTATCTTTGAGGCTTCCCATGGTCACGCTGTATAAAATGGTAAACTATCCCTGGAATGGTATTTTTCTCCATAGCATATCATTCTGTAACTCATTCCATATTCATATTACATCATTCCTAGAGAGTAAGCTCTGCAATGGCATGAACTTTATCTGTCTTGTTCACTGACCCATCGCCAATATCTAGAGCTGCGTCTGACCCATAAAAGGTCAGTGAACAAAACAGATAAAGACAGATTCTCTGTCTCCCTCTCTCTCTGCCCCTCCCCGACTCACGCTCTGTTTCTCTGTCTCAAAAATGAATAAACATTTAATAAAATTATATGTGAGACCATCAGCTAGGAGTGAGAGTGAGGTGGGTTAACTGAGGTTTGAGAAAGCAGAGCATTGAAATAGTGGTTGGAGAGAGCGGGAAAATACCATGATAAAACATGGAAGAAATGTCACAGTATTGAGGGAGAAGTCGAGATTGAGGATGGTGAATTTACAGTTGTACTGTGATTTGTTGGATGATATTCACACACACACACACACACACACACACACACACACACACACAACAAATACTTTACTCAAGTCCTACAGCTGTGTGAGGTAGATGCTTCTTGTTACCATTTTACAAATGGAGCAGTAGGTTCTGACATTAGCTAAGTATCCCTGGGCATCTAGAACTAGCATGTGGCGGACTTAACATTCAAAGCAAAGTTCTTCTTTTTCTTCCTTTAAAAAAATTTTTTTAATGTGTATTTTTGAGAGAGAGAGGCAGAGAGAGTGGGAGACACAGAATCTGAAGCAGGCTCCAGGATCTGAGCTCTGAGCACAGAGCCTGACACAGGGCTCAAACTCATGAACCATGAGATGATGACCTGAGCCGAAGTTGGATGCTTAACTGACTGAGCCACCCAGATGCCCCTAAAGCAAAGTTCTCCTGACCATCAAGCCCACACTCTTGGCAGTATACCATGCTGTAGCATGGAGAGTGGACACCACCGTGGGTGAGTGTGGCCAGAATATCAGTTGGAGCATGGAGAAGAAATAGCAACACTTCCATTTGCATATTATTCTTTTAATGTTTCCTTTTCTCAAAGTTACAAACAGAAGGCGTAGAAATATATATGAAATATATATGAAGTACAAAATATATAAATGCATATAAAGTTTCACATGAAAGGTTTCATATATATTAGCTAATACTAACTATATAATCAAAAATGCATTTTCGTCTCAAATAACTTCGTAATGATGGGTCCACCGTCAGAAGAGTTGGGAGACCACTGTTGGGAAAGAAAGCCCCTCACTTGCTGGGTAAGAATCTTGAGTTATTCCATTAATAAAATGCTGGACCTCATCCTAACCTTCCAGTTGTTTAGCAGCGGAGACTCCTAGCTGTAAAATGAGGGGTCTTTGATTTCAATGGACGGTAGAGTGCTCTCAACCGCTAAAAATCTTTGAAAAATGGGACTAAAATAACAGGAGAAGAGGTAATAAGAAAACAATGTTAATATATTTTCTTGTTACTCTTGAGAGAATTTTAAGAAATCTGGACCTAAAATTTACCTTTTTATATAACCAGATTGTTAAATTGCTAATCGGTTTTTAGTTTATAAGATTTCCTCCCATAAAAGTAAGATAACCATACTAGTTTATATGGTGAAAATGGAGAGTAGACAAAAAGAGAAGGAAAAACAATCGTACTAAAATACCCAGTTGACATGCTGAATTGCCTTTGAGCTATTTTTCCAGCTTGTATTCAGCATGCACATATTCCCGTTTCCCCCTTCATAATAGTCCATCATTGGTTTATTATCATTTTAAATATATGGCTTAATATTCTCACTCAAATATGTAAAAGTTTACTTTGTCACATCCCAACTTGGAATTTTAGGCTGATCCCACCTTTTTGTATTATAAATAATCTTGTTAACATGTTTGCACATGTTTTGTACATATTTCTTACCCATATTTTGGATTATTTTCCTAATATAAATTCTCAAAAGTCAAATTACTAAACCAAGAAAACTTCAGTTGCTTGCCAAATTGTTTGAAAAAACAACAATAGCAACTTAGAGTGCCACGAGTTTTATCAGACCTTTGGCAGTGCCTGTTGTCATTAAGAAAGCCACTGGTTGTCAGTTAAATTCTGTATGTTAATTAGTACATTTTAGATACTGGTGAGATTATATGTTCACTTTTGTCCATCGCTAGCAAAGAAGGAAATACATTCCGTGAGTTTTCTACTGGTTATTCGATTTCAGGTTTTTTCTTAATTTGTATATCCTTTAAGAATCATACTCTTCTTTAACCTGTACTGTGGTATTCTGCATGGGATCCTGGAATAGAAAAAAGATATTCAGTAAAAACTAAGGAAATCTGAATAAACTACAGACTTCAGCTAATAATGTATCAATATCGACTCATTAATTGTGGTAAATGTACCACAGTGTACTAATACGTAACGTTATGATGTGGGCAAATTGGTGAGAAGATATATGGGAACTGTGTCATATTTCCTCACATTTTCTCTAACTCTAAAATGTTTTAAAGTGGATTGAATGATTTAAACCGAACAGAAGAGAGTGCATTAACCGGCCAGAGGACTGTGTAGCCCGCAGGCTGGTGGTAGGTCGCGATGTCATCTGTTTTACCCGAGGGAATTGTCCGTTCCTTCAGCTCTCAACAAGTCATCTTTCTTCAAATCTGTGACCTACCTTTGCACATTCAAGAGTTCTGGGGGAGGGGCATCCAGCTGGCTCAGTCGGGAGAGCATGTGACTCTTGATCTCTGGGTTGTGAGTTTGAGCCCCACGTTTGGTATAGAGATTACTAAAAAATAGAATTTAAAAAATAAAAAGTGTTCTGGGAGAAAGGCCTGTATATTTGGTGCATTCCAAGGTAGAATTAGATATTTGGACATCCATATGACATGAGAAACAGTTCTGCCAACCTGTTTTTGGTTTTCCGGACCTGCTGCAGTGTGTTGTTTGTTTATTAATAAAAACTTTAAACATGCTAAAGAGTCCTTCAGTTCTGTCACTGACTAGAACTTTCCTCTAAGGTAAAAAGGATCTAGAACTCCATAAGAAAATGTGATGAATGTTAATGGTTTTAATCCTTTTGATTATTTTTAAGTCTTTAGTAAACTAATTTTCAATGCTAGGTTTTAAATTAATTTTAGAAACACAGAAGGGAGATATATTTGCCTATATGGTGGGATTCTGAGAATGGAATGTTGGGGACTGAGTTATAAAATAAGTTTTTCCTGGGGCGCCTGGGTGGTTCTGTCAGTTACGCATCTGACTTTGGCTCAGGTTACGATCTCGCCATTTCTGATTTCAAGCCATGTATTGGCCTCTGTGCTGACAGCTCAGAGCCTGGAGCCTACTTCAGATTTGGTGTCTCCCTCTTTCTCTCTCTGCCCTTTTCCCACTCATGCTCTGTGTGTGTCTGTCTCTCAAAAGTAAATAAAAACATTTTTAAAAAAATTTAAAAAATAGATTTTTCCTTGATACTCAATGATCTGTCCCAGGCCTACTGATACATGTTCCTTTGTCCGTCTCACAATTGTAAGAGAGTGTTGACTCTGTACTAGAACTTGATCCCTGCCCGTGTGGGGTTACAGGCTTGTGGGAGAGTTAGAGGACCAATGAACAAACAAAATAATTTAAAATTGTGGTGTATAATGCAAAGAAGGACTAAGTGGACCTAGGGAAGAGTATGACAGGGGGAAGGGACAGAATTTTTAGGGTACCTACCCTAGTAAAGGAATCTTGGAAGCTCTTTGAGAAGGTGGCATTTAAGCTGAAATCTGCAAAATGAGAAGGAGCCGTCCATAGAGTGCGAGGACTAGCATTCCAAGGAGAGGAATCAGCATGTGCGAAGTTAATAGACACTTTTACACTGACCCTTTCTTTTTCTTGACTGTTATGCATTATGCTTGTGCTTGACAGCATTATGACATCATTTGATGTTATACCTTTAGAGCAATTAAATGTTTCCAAACAAGATATGCAGTTCTATTAAAACCACTTACCTTTATGTCATTATTTTTCTTTCCTTTCAAAACAATGAACAGAAGATTTTAAATGTTAAAATAGTATCCGCAGGTGCATGGTGCCCACTGTTGAATTATTAAATAAGAATATTAGAATTATTAAATAAGTTAGAAAATCTGGCAAATCCCATGATAAACCAATACAACTGCATATGATGGATCAGTAAACAATTTGAATTTTTCTTTGTCAGCTCTTGAATTTAGTTAATAAGACCTGAAGAGTGACAATACTCTCATTGCATTGAACTGTCAAACTTCTTTTTTGGAGTAACTTTGGAAACAATGGAATGAATCCCAGGAATCCGTTATCCAATTGGGAGATAGTTGTCTACTTACTGGAAATGTGGTTCCCAAGTTTTTCTTTGATTCTAAGATACTTAATTTGCTGTTTCTCCTGCCCCAGCCTCAGGGATCAGTGTGCAGGGTCTTACTTTGCTAGGCTGGAAATAACACTGCTCACAGCCACTCACCACCCCCATTTATATATTCAAGCAATCAGAACACTTGTGTGAATGTGTTTCAGGTTTTAAAACAGATTTAAGGTAGCATGCAAGTGAAGAGTAACTGGTAGAACACAATACCCCTTCATACATGTGACCTTCATTTATTTGTCATTTGTATTCATTTGAGAAAAGACTGGTTGAAGTGTAACCTGAAAAACTATGAAATTAACTAAGAAGTAAGCAAATGCTGTGAGTTTATAACCAGAGGAGTATTTAAGGTAGAGAATACATTTTTAAATTACAGTGGAAACTCTTAAAGACATAACTGTAACATATCTACTAATTTAATGCCAGTAAATTTAATACACTAATTAAGAATAATTTGTATTATGTAAATTTCTACTTAGAGAAAACTTTTTTATTTTCCTTACCTTAATATGTCTGAAATTTTACAGTTATATTTAACTACATGTCATGCATATGGGAATTTTATGGTAACTTAAACTTTATTTACATTTGAAAGCTAGAGATTTGTTTTTCTTTTTACAATAACCTTGGTAGAATTGTCAACCTCTGAACAAATATTTTTAATTCTTATTTCTCCAAAGGTAAAGATTTAAGCTCAAATATCATCACCTCATTTTCAACAAATTGTTTTTCTTTTTTTCATTGACATGATTAGATTACTCTTAAAACTTAAAAAAAAATTGTAAAATATGCCCTACATACAAAAAAAGCATATGTAATGCATAGTTTAAAGAATAAAAGGGGTGCTGATGTGGCTCATTTGAGCATCGGACTCTTGATGTCGGCTCAGGTCATGATCCCAGGCTTATGAGATTGAGCCCCACATCAGGCTCTTTACTGAGCCTGGAACCTACTTCAGATTCTGTCTCTCCCTCCTGCCCTTTCCTGCTCACACTTGCACATTCTCTCTCTCTCAAAAAAAAAAAAAAGAAAGAAAGAAAGAGAGAAATGAAAAGACCTAAACAGTCACCCAAATATCAGAGAAAACATTATTTATATTTTCAGTGCTTCTTACGTACTCTTCCATATTGTATTTCCCTACATTCCTCAAGAAGTAACTACTATCTTGAAGTTTTGTGTTAATCGTTCTCTTGTTTTTCTTTATAATTCATATCTTTATGTATATACATATATATGCAGATATATATGTAAATGTATATGTATATAGTGTATAGCTTTCTGGTTTAAAAATTTTTAGGAATCATTCAATATATGTGCTATAAAATGATTTGCTTTTCAACAGTATATTAAGATTCTTTGTTGTGCATAGCTCTATTCATTAATTGTCCGATGCATCATGGGATTCAGTTATGTGGATATATCATACTCCAGTTTATCCATTATCCTTTTATGGACGTTTGGGTTGTGTTTAATTTTTTACATTTCAAACAACAATGCTATGAATATCCTTGTACGTATCTCCTGGAACACATTTATACTTATATAGACTTTTAAGACTTGTTTTTTGTGATTGGGTTGTGTGTGTGTGTGTGTGTGTGTGTGTGTAGCCCAAACAAATTTGATTTTTCTCAAATAAGGATTTTTTAATTGGGTGGGCCAGATTGGCAGTGTAAGAAGTAAAATTAATGATTAGTTCTTTAGAGTGCTAGAAAATTCATGTCATGATTATTCTTAAGTTAAAACTCACTTAGATAAGAAAACATGCTTGATAGGTTTGTTTCTATTTTTATTCCTAATAATATCCAGTTGAGAAATTTACCCAGTGAGCCAAATTTTTTTTTTGCCATTTCATTTATTAACATAATACTGGAATAGAATTCTGTAAAACAACTTTACATACTCTATTCCTCTTGAGTTTCCTGAACATGTGAGGAAGTAGGTATCATTATTCTCTTGTTCTAGTTTTATCAACTAATGATTCACTAGATTAATGGACATGCCCAGATTCAAACTCTATTATCACTCTCAACTTATATAATATATACAATTAATATTTTATAAATACCTTTTCATAGGTATATGGACCAATATGCTATTTCTTGAGAACATTGACTGAAATGTACATTTCTTCCATAGTTCCATCTCTCTTATGCAGAGAAAGAGTTGTTGGAGAGAGAGCCAAGAGGGGAAGCCCACCAGGAGGTCCTTCGGCGAGCTGCCAAAGATCTCCCCATCTATACCAGGACCATGTCTGGGGGTACGTGATGATGCGTGATTTGGCACGATTGTTGTGGTGACCGTCAGCGTATTTATATACTTGAAACTGTTGAATACTCATTGAAATATATTGTGTTAGGTCTTGGGTGGTTATTACATCTTTCCTATACAGTTGTATAAAACAGACACGTGAATAACGCTGTGTGGCAGAGATCTTAAACGCATCAGCACTGACCTTTTCTCCTGACTTCTCTAGTCACTTAGGTGGGACTCAGTGGAGACGTTAGAACTGCTGAAGTATTAATTTGTAGTTGTATATATTTTTAAAGTTTAAAAAAAATTTTTAATGTTTATTTATTTTAGAGCAAGAGAGTGACAGAGTATGAGCAGTGGAGGGGTAGAGAAACATGGAGACACAGAATCTACAGCAGGCTCCAGGCTCCAAGCTGTCAGCACAGAGCCCAAGGTCATGACCTGAGCCAAAGTTAGCTGCTTAATGGACTAAAGCTTTTTAAAATGTTTTTTTTATTTTGATGCACGTGAGCACGGAAGGGGCAGAGAGAGAGGGTGAGAGAGAATCCCAAGCGGGCTCTGTGTTGTCACCTCAGAGCCTGATGCAGGGCTGGAACTCAGGAACCTTGAATGACCTGAACTGATACAAAGTGTCAGACACTTAACTGACTGAGTCACCCAGGCACCCCTGTTTTTAAAGTTTTAATTATAGCTCTTCCTATTTTTTAACTTAAAAGGGCACAGTATCTATAATGAACATAATATTGACAATTTTACGTAAATTTAAAGCAGTAATTGTATAAAGTATATAAAACTTAATGGTGCAATTTCTTTATCTTTAAAATGTATGGTAATTTTCTTCTTTTTCTTTTGAACAAATGCATTTCAGTAAATAAATGTCTTTTACCTGGGTCGGATTTTTTAGGCACTGTAATAGCTGTCTAATAAAGAATTGTCTTAAAAATGGACATAGATGTGTGTTGATACTTGCCCACCAAGACTCACCCAGAAATTTTGTGACTTTAGGCCTGTGCCCCCCCCCCCTTTGGTGGCCCCATACGGATGTGGAGCACTTAAAATGTGGCAACTCCAGGGCACCTGGGTGGCTCAGTCGGTTAAGCTTCTGACTCTTAATTTTGGGTCAGGTCACGAGATGGAGCCCAGCATGGGGCCGGCTTGGGATTTTCTCTCTCTCTCTCTCTCTCTCTCTCTCTCTCTGCCCCTCCCCTGATTATGCTGTCTCTCTAAAAATAAATAAATAAACTAAAAAAAAAAAGCAACCCCTCCAAATTGAGTTGTGCTTTGAGTATAAAGTACACAACTGGTGTCAAAGACTTAGTATGAAAAAACGAATGTAAAACATCTCATCAATATTTTTATATTACTTACATTTGTTTCTAACTCACTTGAGAATCATAATTAAGTCTAATTCAAAGTCTTGCAATTTTTTTCTCTCTGTGTTCCGTGTTTCTCAATGGGCAAGTGGTAACTCTTTGATTTAATACTAACATCACACTTTCTGCCCCACAAGACAGAGATGCGCTTATGTATGTTTATGTCTACTGACACTACATAACCCTAAGCAAATTCTTATCTTAAGCCCCCTAAAAATATGTTACTACACAAGTTTCCAAGCTAGTTAATGACAGTGACGGTTCAGGGGGCAAAAAACACGTCTCCACATTCCTAGAGCAGTGCTTTTCCACGGCACCCCTTGAAATATGGGGTTAAGAGAAGGGAGGGAAGCGTAGGTCATACCGTAACAAAGTATTAATTTCCATTCGTAAGAACTACACTTCGGATTTCTAAGTCATCTCCTTGTGTACTTTATATAATGTTAAGGCTGTCATCTCATTCCTGAGGTGAACGTATGGCTCTTAATGTTTGTGACAGTGGGGAATACAATCTGGATTTCCTAATATAATCTTTGTTTATATTTTCAGTGCAAAAATTCTGGATGCCTGCTAAAATCAATATTAACTTACTAGAGTGATTGACTCAGTTAATTAAATTACGCTAAATTTTAATAAATAGGTTATGCTGGTGTGATTGATCCCCCTCCAAAATATATAGAATGTAAAGGAAAACACAATGCAGAATGGATGATCAGTGGGACAGCCACAGTACCACCAACACAGGAAAGTGAGAGGGGTCCTTCCTGCCTCACCCCGAGCAAAGGCCTTTAGGTTCCTTGGACACTTCCTTCTTTGCCCTGAGAAACTGACTAAAGCAACTGAAAGATGCAGTTGATGTTCATGTACTTTGTATTTCAGAGAGAATTAAGAAAATGATGGTAATATACTTAAGGATTTTACTATCCCTTTTATATCCACAGTCCTTCCTCCAAACCCAAAAGAGAAAAAGGCCAGCTGCCTAGATTAAACTGACTGCCCCACACAGAGAAAAACTCAACTACATGCAGACTGGAATGTGGGGCATAGGAAAGCGGGATATGATTGAGACTGTTCATGTCTCCTGTTTGTCCTGTACTTTCTTCGGATCCAACCATCTCCTTTTTCTTACAGGGATAGCTAAACCTTTTTATAGATATTTTTTATTTTTATTAAATTAAGACTCTTTACTTTTTTAGCTCTCTTTTGCCCTTGATCTTTTCCTACAAAAAAATTTTTTTTGTAGATTTTGACTTAAGAAGGTAACAGGTGATGGAGCTTATCTTTTTACACATGGATGTTGATAACATAATCTTTTCATCATTACCTGCCATGGTTTTTAAATACAGAAGTAAAATAATACATGAATAAACTCTAAAAAAATTCTAACAAGACAGTTAAAACTCAACAGTCAAAAGACTGTTAAGAGTTTTTAAATGATAATCCGATAGTTCATTTTAAATTACAGCAGGATAATTTTAGCTGAATATAATATAGCACGTGGAATTTTTTTAAAGCTTTTATTTTGATCACCTGGTGCTCCTCATGACAAGTGCCCTCCTCAAGCCCATTGCCTGTTTACCCCACCCCGGCGCCTTCCCTCTGATAACCATTAGTTGAGTCTGTTTCTTGGTTTGTCTTTCTTTTTTTCACCCTTTGCTCATTTGTTTTGTTTCTTAAATTCCACATATGAGTGAAATTATATGGTATTTGTCTTTGTTGGACTTATTTCACTTAACATTATACTCTGTAGTTCCGTCCACGTCATTGCAAACAGCAATATTTCATTTTTTTATGGCTGAGTAACATCCCATTGAATATATGTACCACATCTTCTTTATCCCGTCATCAGTGATGGACTCTTGGGCTGCTTCCATATCTTGGCTATTATAAATAATGCTGCTGTAAACATAGGGGTGCATGTGTCCCTTTGAATTAGCGTTTTTGTATTCTTTGAGTAAATAGTAGTGTGACTGCTGGATGGTAGGGTAGTTCTATTTTTTACTTTTTGAGGAACCTCCCTACTGTTTTTCACACTGGCTGCACCACTTTGCATTTCCACCAACAGCGCAAGAGGGTCCCTTTTTCTCCCCATCCTCGCCAACACCTGTTGTTTCTTGCGTTGTTGATTTTAGTCATTCTGACAGGAGAGAGGTGATATCTCATTGTAATTTGATTTGTATTTCCCTTATGGTAAGTGATGATGAGCATCTTTTTATGTGTCTCTTGACCACCTGGATCTCTCTCTCTTTTTTTTTTAATTTTTAATGTTTTTTTTATTTTTGAGATACAAAGAGAGGCCAAGTGGGGGAGGGGCAGAGGGAGGGAGACACAGGATCCGAAGCAGGCTCCAGGCTCAGAAGTGTCAGCACAGGGCTCGAAGATTCAGGGCTCGAACTCACAAACTATGAGTTCATGACCTGAGCTGAAGTCAGATGCCCAACCAATGGAGCCACCCAGGCACTCTGACCGTCTGGATGTCTCTTTGGAAAAGTGTCTGTTCAGGTCTTCTGCCCATTTTTAATTGGATTATTTGTTTTTTGGGTGTTCATTTGTATAAGTTCTTTATATATTTTTGAGACTAACCCTTTATTAGATATATTATTTGCAAATATCTTCTCCCATTCCATAGATTGCTTTTTAATTTTGCTTATTGTTTCCTTCGCTGTGAAAAAACTTTTTATTTTGATGTCATCCCAATATTTTATTTTTGCTTTTGATTTCCTTGCCTTAGAGGACCTACCCGGAAAAAAAAATACTATGGCTGATGTCCAAGAAATTACTGCCTATGGTCTATTTTAGGATTTTCATACTTTCAGTTCTCACATTTAGGTCTTTAATACATTTTGAGTTTATTTTTGTGTATGGTGTAAGAGAGAGGTCCCGTTCCATTCTTCTGCATGTAGCTGTCCACTTTTCCCAACACCATTTGTTAAGGACAATGTCTTTTTCCCATTGCATATTTGTTTGTCTCCTTTGTCATAGATTAATTGATCATATAATGGTGGGTTTATTTCTGAGTTTTCTGTTCTATTGATCTGTTTGTATTTTTGTGCCAATACCATACTGTTTTGATCACTGCAGCTTTGTAATGTAATGTGAAGTCCAAAATTGTGGTGTCTCCAACTTTGCTTTTTCTTTTTTAGGATTGTTTTGGCTATTTTGTGTCTTTTGTGGTTCCATACAAATTTTAGGATTGTTTGTTCTAGTTCTGTGAAAAATGCTGTTAGTATTTTGATAAGGATTGAATCAAATGTGTTGATTGCATGGGGTAGTGTGGATACCTTAACAATATTTGTTCTTCCAGTCCACGAGCGTGGAATGTCTTTCCATTTCCTTGTGTCATCTTCAGTTTCTTTAATCAGCGTTTTATAAAGTTTTTAGAGCACAGATTTTTTTCACCTTTTTGGTTACGTTTTTTCCTAGGTATCTTATTATTTTGGGTACAATTTTAAATGAGATTGTGTTTTTTTTAATTTAAAGACTAAATTTATGTGTATGAAAGACTGTAATCAAAAATCTTATTTCTACATTGTTTTGGTTTGTTTTGATTTTCTATGAATTATTTACCCATTTTGAGTTGAGAAGTTTTTTTCCCCCCCTCCAGCATACTTTAAAATAGAGATAATCACCATCTGGAGAGACCTTAGCCTTGTCCACTAACCTCACCACTTAAAATTCAACTATAAGAGTAAAAAACATGTAACAGGTTTTAAAAACTTGGCATTAAAAATGTAAAATGTGTGATTACATTTGTATATTAACTGTATGTTGAAATAATATTTTTGGATATTAGGTAAAGTAATATATTTTATTAAAATTAATTTCCCTGTTTCTTTTTATGTCTTTTTAAAATTTTTATTTGAGAGAGAGAAAGAGAACAAGAACCAGGGAGATAGGCAGGGGGAGAGAGAGTATCTCAAGCCAGCTCCATGCTCAGCTTGGAGCCCCATGCGGGGCTTGATCCTATGACACTAGGACCATGACCTGAGCTGAAATCAAGAGTTGGACACTCAACCAACTGAGCCACCCAGGCACCCCCTATTTTTATGTCTTTTAACATAGCTCCCAGAGAATCTAAAAATACACACGTGGCTCACATTACCTTTCTGCGGGATAATACTGCCTTGCACTTGAATGCTTTGCATGAGCCAGTGATACCGTGTAGCTTTTCCGAGTATGCAGCTGTGAGTCTCCTGCCTTCAGGAGATGAGGCACCACGCCATTAATCTCTGCAGTTTCCGGAAAAGAGAGAGTTGTAAGGGCATAATCGAGAACTTATTTCAGTATTGAAAACAATTCCACAGAGGTCTTGTTGTTTGAACAAACCTCATCCTGGGGCGCCTGGGTGGCTCAGACAGTTAAGCATTCGACTTCAGCTCAGGTTCACAGTCTCACAGTTCGTGGGTTCAAGACCCGCATCCAGCTCTGTGCTGACAGCTCGGAGCCTGGAGCCTGCTTCGGATTCTGTATATCCCTCTCTCTGCCCCTCCCCTGCTTGAGCTATGTGTCTCTCTCCCTCAAAAATAAACATTAAAAAAATAATAAAAATAAGAAAAAGCTCATCCTAATCCTAGTTTATAGCAAATTTCCTAATTTGAACAACTAATAGAGTTTATTCATAAATTTCTAAAATGTGTTTCTCATAAAACTTCTAAAATGTGGTTGTATCCTCTCGTGCTTGGGGTATAGGAAAGAAGTTGATTTACCTGCAGGAGACACTGTTTACTTTGATAGAAATGGACATAGTTGTATCCTTTGTGAGCCTTGATATTACTAACAATTAGGAGCGCCTTAGAAAAATTCCCCCCAAAGATTCTCTATTCTTGAGAAATCTCTTTAAAAAATAAAAAAGAGGGCACCTTGTTGGCTTCGTTGGTTGAGCATTCGGCTTCGGCTCAGGTCATGATATCATGGTTCGGGGTTCAAGCCCCCTGTCAGGCTCTGTGCTGACTGCTAACTCAGAGCCTGGAGTCTGTCTTCAGATTCTGTGTGTCCCTCTCTCTCTCACCCACCCCTGCTCACGCTGTCTCTCTCTCTCTCTCTCTCAAAAATAAATAAAACATTAAAAAATTTTTTTAATAAAAATAAAATTTAAAATAAATCTGTTTTGAAAACTGACCCGGGGGCACCTGACTGGCTTAGCCAGTGGAATATGCAACTCTTCATCTCTAGTTCGTGAGTTTGAGCCCCACGCTGGGTGTAGAGCTTCCTTTTAAAAGAAAGGTAGGAAGAAAAGGAGGGAGGAAGGAAGGGAGGGAGAAAGGAATAAGGAAAGAAAGAAAGAAGACCGAGGCTGTAAGCAAGTCATTCTATTTTTGTATTTACACAGTAGAACATCTCATTTTTGCCCAATTTGAATTCACTGTGCTTTTTAGAACTTAAATTTGGATAGATGATAAAAGCCATTTAATTGTATATTCCGTTCAGTGTTAAATCTAAGACTAAGTGGAGCTTTTTGTCCCTAGCAATCCGATATTGTGATAGATGCCAACTGATAAAACCAGACCGCTGCCATCACTGTTCCGTCTGTGACAAGTAAGAAAAACATTTCCTTCTAAAACTTCTACATGCTGGTGTCTTCTTAATTAACATTGTTTCTATCCTCACTGTTTTCTAGATTATGTCCTTAACTGTGCTTCTGAGAGCTTTATTTAGGAAATAGGACCAGTGTAGTCACTTGTGTTAATGGGATTGTGGCTATGGCCCCAATCACTTAATTGTCGCTTTTCCCCCGGATTCACACGGATGTGAGCGAAGTGCATGGGTTTTGACAGCTCAGGCTTGGCTAGTTCTGTTTAACAAATGCTCTGTGACTCTTTGTCATCTTTATAAAGATAGCTCATTTGACTTCATGACAATCTGACAATTGTCAGATTCTTACTACCCCACAGCTCCGTGTCATAAAGATTGATATTAAAGGAAAAGATTCATCCAGACTTTCTGTGAAGCTGTTGACATTTTGCACATTCTTTCGCCTAAGATAATTGTGTATTAACTTATTGCATTGTTTGTAAGAAATGAGGTATTCGATTTGTATTTTAAAGCATGTATATATTTAAAGTTCTGTAATTACATGATAACTAAAATGGGCTACCATGTTTATTTGAGCTGAAGACTTTCTCTGTTATTCAACTTTTAGATAAGTGAGCACTTTGGCGATATTTTAGTTGCCACAACTCTTTTTTACATAACTTTTATATTTGCTTCTTATACTCTGATGGGGTTAAATTTTATGGCGTTCTGTTTTGTTTGTTTTTTTAGATGTATTTTGAAGATGGATCATCACTGCCCATGGTGAGTGTAGACCTCTTCCCAAGCCGGTGTCCTTCCCTCACAGCTTAACACACTCAATCATTTACTGGTTTAATATTTTTATAAAGGAAATCTTGCCTTAGCTGACCCAGGAGGTACTTTCAGATTTAGTTTCTAGTTTTTGTTGAGTTAGCTCGAAGGAGCTTTTATTCAGGAGAAGTTCCATGAAATAATTTCAAAACTAGTAGGTAAACAGTATAAAAGTTAATGAGTCACATTTGCTTAGAACAAATGGTTTTCTTTGTACGCACATGCCTAAACACAGAGATTCTGAACCGCTTCCCAGAAATTACACCAAAATGTATTCATAAATTATACACAACACTTTACTGCGAGTTTTGAATAATGAATTAATTCATCTAAAGCTTTAACAGTTTATTTTAAATAAAACTTGACATTGAGGAGTAGAATAGCAAGTACACAAGTACATACATATGGGTTTCCAGGGACGCCTGGGGGCGCTGAGTCGTTTTAAGCATCTGACTTCAGCTCAGGTCATGATCTCACGGTTCATGAGTTCGCATCCCACATTGGAGTCTCTGCTGTCAGTGCATAGCCTGCTTCAGATCCTCTCCCCCCACCCCCTCTTGTGTTCTCTCTCTCTCTCTGCCCCCCTCTCAAAAATAGATAAACATTAAAAAAAATTTAAACATAAATAAACAAGTGTTTCCTCTTAGAACTCATTAATATTTTAGAAAATAATTTTAGGTCAGGCAACTTAACAGAGGGTTATTTGAAAGTTCTTATTACCTAATGAAGGTTCATTTTTTTCTACCTCTCCCTGTAATTTTTCTTCTCAACGTGCACCTGTCTGTGACAGCTGCCCTGAGACTGCCAGTGGCTTGGATGTGGACCTGAGGCATGATGGAGTGTACAAGCCTTCTCTCCTTTCAGGGGTGGCCCTGCAGCAAGGTGGACGTGCTCACCAGTGTTTGCCAGGCATAGGCGGAAGCACATAAGGAATGATTCTCTTAGCTGCGGGAAATCCCAGGGGAATGTCGGGCTCACGGCATTTTCTCCCTCTAGATACCTCTTCCTTTCCTCCACCTGGATTTTCTTCTTTCAGATGTTAAGGCGAGTTATTAACGCCTATGAGAATAACATTCTTCTCAAAGAAAGATCTCAGTAGCCTCCCCTGTTAGTAATTTTCATTTGTAGCCATTCTTTTGCTTTCCTCATTCTTTCATTCATTGCGTTCTCTTTCTCAGCAAGTAGTTTCCGGCACCCCACCCACCCACCCACCCACTATCCTCAGTGATAAGTTTCTTTATCTCCCTTGCATTCCTCTGCGGATTCCGCCAGCAGCTCGCGTGGCAGTGCCTCGCCAGTCCCCACGGCCCATGTGGGGGTTCGCTGCCCCTGCCTAGAACGGTTCCCGGGCGCACTGGCAGCCCCCCGCCTCAGGCACCACTCTCTGTTCTTCTCTGCCTGAGGCCTCTTTGCCAGCTGAGGGGGTGGGTTCAGCTCCTGAGCTGGGCGGTCCCCAAGTGCCAGGGCTTTCGTGCACCCAGAGGCCGCCCTCACCCAGCGAGGGCCTGGCCAGCAAACACATGCTCTCTTGGCTTCTCTCTCGTCCTTGTTTCAAACACACTGTATCCAAGTTCTTGTCCAAGCGCTGCTCTCCGGGGAGCCTGTACTGAGCCACCCCTTTTTCTGAATAGCTGTGTATTCCAGGAGAAACTTAGCAGAGCGGGCAAGAACTCAGGGACCTAGAGTTGACTTTGATCTTTCTGACTGTTAGGAATAGGAGATTATGATGATACAGGGTGGAGAGGTGGACACAGTCGGCATAAATCCCAAGCTTTGCACGCCTACACAGCAGACCACACCCTTGCTATCCTCACTGCGGCACAAAAATAGAAAATAGTATACTGTGATGGCAATCTTTTCTAAAACTGCAATTAATTTGGTGTTCTAAGAGACTTGTAGCATAATCTGACGGTATTTTTACATTTTTACAGATATTATCAAGTTAGTGAAGGGAAACAAACAGAAAGCTTTGGAGATTTTAAACTATTGCTTTTTAAAATAAGTTTATTTATTTTGTGAGGGAGAGGGAGAGATTGAGGGAACAAGCAGGGGAGGGGCAGAGAGAGAGAGAGGGAGAGAATCTCAGGCAGGCTCTGGGCTGTGGGTGCAAAAGGCTCCAGAGGCTCCGAAAGTGGGCTCGGGGGGCGTGGCTGCGTGCTCCGCCGTCATGAACGTGGTGACGTGGAGGTGTTGAAGGAACTGAACGCAGGACCTTTCAACTTCCGTGTCACGGCTTTGCGCTGTTGTGTCACCTGTCACAGCCACCGTTGTCACAGCACTGCCTCAGCCCCGGGCGGTGGCTTTGGGAGGGGTGAGTGCCAAGAGCCCAGTATCCACCTGGTGCCTGCTGCAGGGAGCAGGGAGCGGCCACTTTATTTGTGTATTTTAAGTTTGAAAATAAAAATTTAACATAAAAAGTTTGGGGCGTCTTGGCGGCTCGATCAGGTAAGCGGCCGACTTTGGCTGAGGTCATGATCTCGCTGTTCCTGAGTTCGAGCCCCGTGTCGGGCTCTGTGCTGACAGCTCAGAGCCTGGACCTGCTTCGGATTCTGTGTCTCGCTCTCTCTCTGCCCCTCCCCTGCTCATGCTCTGTCTCTCAGTCTCTCAAAAATAAACATAAAAAAATTTTTTTTTTAAGTTTATAGGTAATACATACATACTCATGTTTCTAAATTTAAAAATAACAAAAGTACAAGTGTTCTTCTCAGTGTCCTCTCCCCCTTTCTTTTCCTCTTCTCAGGAACATGTTGCTAAATGTCACGGGCACATTTCAGTTACAAATGTGGAGGTGTGTGTTACATGTTTTTATACACACACAAAAATATTTTACACATTATTTTCACACAAGTGGTTCCATTATGGCCTGGGTTTGTGCCTTTCTTTTTTTTTCCTCTTCAGTTACTATATCCTGGAAATTTTTCCCTACGCATATCTACGTAATCTTTTGTGTAGTCATTATGTGAATACAGCAGTCATTTATTAAAATGTCTTTGACATGTCCCAGACTAGGGTAACCTTATTATGCAGGCCTTGTGTATAATTTTGAAGTTCAGTAACCATCAGCGTTGAGCGTCTGCAAAATCAGAAAAGTATGCTTCTTTGATGTCGGTGATTTCAGCATATCTGCTGTGGCCAGTTATTACCCCTCAGGGTTCTGGGGTTCAGACTTACACTTGCGTTGTAACTAAACAGTGATTGATCTTGTAATCAGAAGTGTCTTTTCTTTTAATATAAAATTGTCATTGATATTAATTAATTTTATTAATGATACGTTTTGACATGCTTGCCAAAGATTAGATAACACTAACTAAATTTAATAATGTTAGCTTCAATTTGAGTACCTATAATGTGCCAGAGACTGTCTATACATATATATGTAAGATCTGTAATTCTTGTAACAAGGACAAAAATTATAGAAATTATTTGTCCCCGGGCACCTGGGTGGCTCAGTTAGCTGACTGTCCCACTCTTGATTTCAGTTCAGGTCTTCATCCCAGGGTCATGGGATCAAGCCCCATGTCAGGCTCTGTGCTGAGTGTGGAGCCTGCTTAAGATTTTGCCTCATCCTCCCTCTCTCTCCCTCCCCCTCCCTCCCTCC